>JASDQU010586543.1:86279-96578 GCA_032191745.1 Picea mariana | reverse complement strand
TGGAGCCATGACCTTAGAGATGATTTTATAGATCACATTGCAGAGTGTTATGGGTCGAAAGTTCTTCGGATTTGTTACTCTTTCTTCTTTGGGTATAAGGGTGAGGAAAGTGGAATTTAGAGCTGGAAGAACTTTGCATGAGCTGCATGATTCCTCCACCAGCTGCCACACTTCTTCCCTTAGCATTGGCCAAAAGGAATGGAAGAAGTCTGTGGTGAAGCCATCTGGGCCCGGAGCCTTTCCTATAGGCATGTCCTAAATAGCCTGATCCACTTCTACTTGTGTTATTGGTGTCACGAGAGCCTCATTATGTTCCTGGGTGATGATATTTGGGATATTTTGGGTCACCCTTTCAATTGTAGAGGTACGATCCACCGTGGGTTCTGAGAGGAGATCCTTGTAGAAGTCCGATAAATCATGTGATATTTCCTGATGAGTTAACAAGGTGTTTCCTTGCGGGTCTTCCAATTTCTTGATTCTATTGATTAGGCGTCTGTGGATCATTTGGTGTTTTTCTCTCCCTCATTGAGCCATTCAACACAAGATTTACTGTCTCCACAGGATTTCTTCCTACTTGTGTCTTTCTTCCAGTTGCCTTTTGATCTCATTCTCCTCTTGATGCTGAGTGAATGTGTAGCCTGAGAGAATGAATTTCCCCTAGAGTTCCTCTAGTTTTTGTTCCAACAGTTTCTTTTCCTAGAAAATGTTCCCGAAGACTTCTTTGTTCCATTGGCGCACCTGTTGTTTGAAGTGTTTGAGATTTTGTTGGAAGCAATACATTTTTGTTCCTTTCTGGAATTTTTCTATGCTCCACCAGTGACGGGTGAGTTCCTGGAAGTCTGGATGGGTGAGCCAGAATTTTTCAAATCTGAAGGGTTTTAACTTGGGGGTAGCGATAGTGTCAACCCATAGCTGAACCAGCCAATGATATGAGTCGACCTTCAGGAGGATGTTGGAATCAATTAGGGGGCCTTCCATCAGGAGAGTTTCTGAGATGAGAAAGTGATCTAGCTTGCATGCTATTTGTTGGTGACCGGATCTTTTGTTGGTCCAGGTGTAGGTACCATTGCTTTTCTCTATATCAACCAATTTGAGGTTCTCTAGGAGTTCCTGAAATTTGACGTTGTCTTGCTCCGGGCGTTTTTCCCCTCTTCTTTTCTCTTCCAACGTGAGAATCATATTGAAGTCACCCCTTATTATCCATCTTTTTCCCTCAGCTAGAGAACCTAAGTAGGCCAGGCTTTGAAGAAAGAGGTCTTTGTCCTAGTTGTTTTGCGGTCCATAGGCATTCGTGATCATTCCCTCCTTGTTCAAACCTATGGCTCTATAGTGTCGTGTGATGGTATTTGAAGTGGAGAAGCCTTGATCTAGGATGATTGTAGTAGGGTTCCAAAGGATGGCCAGGCCCCCTGAAGCCCCCTTTGAGTCTGTTTGATATGAGTCGCAGTTGCACCAACATCTTTTGAGGATGTCTTTTGCAGTTTTCCCTGTACATTTTGTCTCTTGTATCAGGAGTATATCGGGGTCTTCCATTTTGATGCAGTTTTAGAGTATCCTTTGCTTGGATATTCCATTTAGACCTCTGATATTCTAGGTGAGGATCTTCATAATTAACAATTAGATGGGTGGGAAAAGGAGCTCTCTGAGAGCTTGTGAATCTGTCCCGAGTTGATCATATAGTTTCATGCTTCCTTTATTAGCTAATGAGACAATTTTCTGCCTCATCGCTTGTTTTCTTTTGGATGTTTTCTTGGATCTTGGTTTGGGTCTGTGAAGATTCCCAACCTTGATGTAGCCTTTGCTGATGAGTCCAGAAAAACTTTGTGAACTTTCCTGAGTTGGTCCTCTGGTAGGGTTTGAAGATCCTTCTTGTTGAGTGCTTCTTCTAACCTGTCTAGGTCGATTTCTGCTAGGTCTACTCATCCATTTCCACGACTGTATCTTCCTCTCTTTTTGGTTCCTTCCCTGTGACTGGTTGGGCATGTGGATCTATTTGATTTTCTAGGGTTTGGTGCGATTGGTCTTCCTTGTGCTTAGTGGGATCTATCCTTGTGGTCTTGTGGGGGTTTTCCACTTCCTCTGCCTCTCGGAGGCTGTTGAGGGCTTCAAAGGAATTGTTATTTGGGTTCTTTTTTCCATTGTTGGTGGTGGGCTTCTTCTGTGCTTGTTTCCTTCGATTTTGGACCTGGGTGAATCCTTCCTTTGTTTTCTCTTTAGCTTCCCTTTTGGGGGGGGTGTTAAGGGGGCAGTCTCTGAAAATGTGCCCATGTTCATGGCATTTTCAACATCTGAAAGGAATGTGTTCATAGTCTATGGTTTGGGCCCATTCCTCGTCCTAGTATTCTAAGGTAACTGTACTTGGCAGAGCTTTGGATATGTTCATATAGACACAGATCTTTCCATAAGAGGTATATTTTCTCTGTTTGGTGACTTCAAAAGACTTGACATATTTACCCAGGGTGTTGCCTTTGCCCAATAAAATTTCTTCTAACCAGAACTCTTGAGGTAGCGAATAGAGGCGAATCCATACCGGTGCATATGTGAAGTTCTCCTTTTCTGGGCAGAAACAGTTTATCCAGAAGCAGAGGTAGAGGCCTGTCGAATTGTAGAAATATGGTCCCCCTTCAAAGATCTTGTCCTTGTCTTCCAGGTTGTAGAATATTACTGTGAAGAAACCTTTGGAACTCAGCTGGAGCTCATAGTCTCCCTTGGGGTTCCACCACGCTTTGATCCAGCAGGTTAGGTCCTTTTCTGAGGGCTAGAGACCTAGGAATTTTCCTATGAGGGCATGGTCTCTCATGAACTGCATGTGTTCCCCTATCCTGGTGGTTTTGATGACATATCTGGGCGCAACCGGGGCTTGGGGGATACATTTTTCGGGTATCCAGGGTTGAGCGGCTTTTGGATGCGAGGACTCAGTATCTGTATTCAAGTGTTTGCTGATATCCATCTCTTCCTGTAGAAACTGGTCTCGTAGGTGCAATGGCGGCTCAAAGATCAGTCTGTGCGCCCGCGAGTTCTCCATATCTTTGGTGGCGATGTTGCAGTAAGAGGGGGATTTTGCCCCCCTTTTGTTCCCATTCTTTGAGGTGGTTAGAGCTGCAGGGCTAAGGTGAACAACGCGTACCCAGGGAGTCAGAGAAGGTCCTGGCAGGCGGGTGTTGGGAGCATGAAGAAAAACCTATGCTTGTTGGTTCGTATTTCTTGGGACTTCATATGTTTTTAAGAGTTTATTAATTGAATCAATTAAATTAATATATGCCAACTCTTAAGATTGTACCTTTCTCCGTAAATCGCACGCTAAACCAATTTCTAGGAAAGATGCTTTCGATAATACCTGGTTTAGATTGCAATGACCAAATTCTTATAGCATTAAAATCGTAAAAATAAATGGTTTGAAAAATAAAAAATGAAACAACAAGCTTTGTTTTTATATGATTGTTGAAAGGGGGTTAGTTTTTGAAAATACATTGAATTTAATTGACTTTTCAAAATTTGTAAAAAAATATGATTTGAATTTTTGAAAAAGATTAATGTTGCGTAAAAGAATCACAAAATTAAATCCATTACCAAATGAAAATAAAACTCCACACTATTCAATTAATTTAAATTAATATAATACCATGCAATCTTGTCTCGTTCAATATAATAGCATTAGATCCTTCTATAGATGTTTTATGTCTCCATTGACCTCCACATCCTCATGCCATTCATTTGGACATGGAATCCTAATGGTCCAGCATATAAAAGGCGTATACATCAAATACTAAATTGATTATATCAAATACATCACCTTCCCATTTGTTTGGACATGGAATCTTACTCCTCTTATATCTAAGAGGCGGTCGTTTGTCTCGTCGTGTATTTCAACGAAATTGATTCTGTCAAAGGTTATGTCACCATGATGACTTCATCTATGCATAAGACCTGTGTAACAAAATATATTAAACATTATGCGTTTTTATAAATTAGAGTTATTTTCAAAATATTTTTATTTTTCTTTTCGATTAATATTATTTTATATATGTGAATATTTTTAAAGTTGTAAATATTATATTATATTTTTTCTAATTTTTTATTAATTATTTTGTATGTTATAACATTTGAATATTAATACAAATATAATATACTTATAACATAAGATGTGTTCGCATAAAGATGTAAGTTTTGGTTAAATAACTGGAATGAAAAAAATTTAAAAGATACTACAAAAATTAAGATACTATTGAGAAACTATTAATCATAATTTTAAAAAGTAAAAGTATGTCTTTATTATAAGTACTATGAAAAAAATTATATATTATTAAAAAATTATTGTTTTGAAAATGAAAAAGATTTGTATAGTTATGAGATTTTTAGGTATTTTTGAAACCTTCAAGGTTTGGAGTGGACACTCCATTTATTATTTAGGAAAATTATAAGATGTAAAAAAAATACATCATTTTAATCATTAAACTCTTTATTATTTCTCCTCATATTCTTATTTTTATCTTATTTTAATATTATACTTCAATCTAATATTTTATTTGATATATTTTAATTTTAATAAAGTCTTTAAAACAAAGACTTCATTATTTTACTAAATTTTTCTTATTTCTCCTCCTCAAATATAACCTTCTAATTTTCTTTCTTTTCATTGTCACTCTATTATAATATCTTATAACTTCTAATTTCTAATGATAGGTGTAATGTCCACTCTAAACTTTAAACGCTTCAAAACTATCTAAACAATATTTATCTAAAAATCTCATACATAAAAATAATTTTCATTTTCAAAATAATAAATTTTTCATAGTCACTCTATTCTAACATCTTTATGCCGAAGTCATTCTTATTCTTTAGTGTTAGGTTTTTTAGAAAACCTGTCAACTGGCTGGTTGAAAGGTTTTCTAAAACCATCTTTGTCTGAAACCACCTCTCTTAAAACCGCCTTATTTCCACCGCCTCCTATTCCTGACTTATTCGATCTGATCAGTATTGTCTCGGATATTTAATGCATTCGTACCTGGAAAACCCCGGGGAGAATGTGACTTCATATGAGATCATTTCTGATGATCTCCTTTACTGGAGCTTACCCTGAGCTTCTGCGAAGAGGGTTCTTTGGCGTTCTTTGGTCTGGATCTCCAGGCTTTCTTGCTCCATAGAACATGACCACGTCTTCTGCCGCTTGGATGATTCTTGTACAATAACCGAGGCGGCAGCGGTCACCGACGATTCATTGTAATATGAGCAACCTGAAGATATATTCATCCTATGATGATTCTGTGAAGTTTGCAGAGGGTTAGTAATGGAGCCGAAGCTGGGATTGTTGGAATTTTCTGCATTTTTTGAGGGAATTTAAAAAAGAATACCACGAATATGTTGTCATTGCGCTGTTGTGGTGGTAGGGAAGTGTAATACATCCTTCCCGGGGGTAACCCCGTGTTTTGATGCGGATACATGGTAACGAAGGCGTGCAAACGATCAGCTCCCGAAATGGAGATCAAAATTGGAAATTCTAGATAGAGTAGAGTGCTCAGATTGTGATTATCTACTGCTGGACGCAAGAAAGTTTTGTGGATGGGCAGCAAGATTTCGTAACCTCACAATACCACCGCTTCATTCTGGTTAGAGCAATTGGATTTCATTGTTTTTTTCTTCCCCGGCTCTTCTTTGGGGACTTTTGCTGATTCAGTTTTCCTACTTGTTTTTGACCGAAATTTCTGTAACTTATTTACATCAAAGGCTACTTCAGTAGTTTTCTGAACATGACCGTTTTCACTCTTTTTGTTCTCTGAATTCCCATTCTGAAAGCCAATTGCTTTTCCATTAGAGAGTGAATTTATTCCCGATTTCTTGGTGGATTTTTGAGCATCGTCATCATCTACACCAGTTTTTCTCTCAGCTTTACTAGATTTTTTTCCTCCCTTCGCCTGAGATCCATCTTTTTGATTTGTAGTTTGTCCCCGTCTCTTCGTTGGAGCCTCAGGCAGCTTATTCCGCTTCTTCATTTTCTTCAGTTCTTCGGCTCGAGCCTGAGATTCCTTTAACAGCTGCCTAAAGGTATCATCAAAAGCCGTGTAAGTTGTCCGCTTTGGATTGTAAATTTATGCAAATTCATGCTTTACCTTGTCTAATAGCTCATCCACATGCAAAAGATGCATTTCACTTCACTTCTACTTTCCCTTGAAAAACTCTGCAATTGTGTGTGTGCTTTCCAATGCACGGATTTATACTCTGCCAAATCTACCACTTGTACATATGTCTCCTCAGAAATAAAATTAAGATAGTCAAACACACAATCCACTGAAAACAAAAAAAAGACCCATCTCTTAATTTGCACCCATTACTAATTTTTGTGACTTGGGCGTTGTCCCTGAGTGTAGCTCCGTGCTTCAGAGGCAAAGACTGGAACGTTGCAACTGCCTTGGAAGCTCGCAGGGTCCCCCCTCTATCTGTAACGACTCCAATCCAATCACTGGGCACCTTTATTACCTTGAATCTGTTTGAAACTTGTTCCGAATTGAGAACTTCAATGGGGATGTCTCGTTTTCTGCATACTTGTATTATGGATTGGAGCTTCTTGTTCTGGATGGAATCCATGCCAAGATGCTTGGTCTTGACGTGCATTTTGTACCCAATTTATTCTTGGGCTTCTTCCCATAGACTGAAGGCCTCGTCCATCATTGCACTGTAGTATTCTTCTAGGTAAGTCTGTCTGATGGTCCTAGATTCCCCATGAGAAGATCCTCTGTGGTGTAGAAAATCATACTGGTCTAAGAGGAGAATGAATTTGGCTCTCTTTGCAATTTGGTAGGCAGTGCAGCTGCCCATTATGTCGTCGCCCACCACTACCACTTCATACTCGCCTGAGATCTCACCCATCTTAGCTGCTTCTGCTGCAGAAATCAGAGTCAACAGTTCGAAATAAATAGAGGTAGCTTGGCAATTGGAAATTATATAATTTTATGTAACTGTGTGGATACTCAGTGGAATCCTTGTTTTCTTTGTCTCTTTGCTCATCTTTTAGTCCGTGGCTTTGCTCATGCTTGTGTTGTGCTTTTTCGAAGAATCTCCTCGCCATTACCCACTGAACATAAATCAAAGTCAGCTATTTTTATATTTTAATAGATGAAAGATGAGGAGTTTACAATCTGGGACTCACATTGGTATATTTTATTGCAAATTGAGATAGAAAATACCAATGTGAATCCCAATCCGCTGTAGAAAATGCAATAGATAATACCGATGCGAGGCCGAGAAGGAATCTTCAGCAATAAAAAAATACCATTACGACTCCCAAAGATCTTTCTGGGACCAAAAAACGATCTTGAAAACGTCAATGTAACATTGGTATTTTCTGTTTCGAAAACACTGAACAGATTCATATTAATGTTGTTGTGGTATTCTTCAAGTTGAAAATACTGATACGACATTGGGATGAATGTGACATTGGTATTTTTATTTTAAAATATTTATTTGTTATGAATATATCCATGGTAATATTATATTGATATTTTTAACTTGAAACTACCAATAACACATGGACATACTCTCTTTGGTATTTTCAGAATAAAAAATTTCAATATGGCATGTCAATTTCAACTTGAAATTATCCACCAGACATTGACATGACTGATATTTTAAGAACCGAAAATACCATTGGGACATTGACATTTTCTGTTCTTATCCTAAAAGATCACATTATATAATTAATTAACACATATATAAGAATTTAAATTTATGTTTATATGTTTATAAGAATTTAAATTTGATTTTATTGGATATGAATTTATTTTAAAAACATTAATAATAAAATCAAATAAATGTTTTTTAAAAAACTCTGCAAAGTGTTTTCTTGTTAAATTTAATGTTAACCCGCCATATATATATATATATATATATATATATATATATATAATTGAATGAAGTTATAGTAAGATTAATACTTCCTAAAATATTTTGTACATGAATACTTTCTAAAATATTAAAAAATCGAAGTTAATATTAGATTTTTTTTAAATTAGGAATACTTTCTTAATATAAAACTTTCACAAAAGCTATTCCTATTTTTTAATTCTCATATACAAAATATTATTGTCCTAATAACCTTCTTAACCTTCTTGTATATATTTTTATGCAAAAAGAATTTTTGTTTTCTAATATGGTTGTAAAATGTAGGAATGAATTTTTCAAATATATTTATTATAGAATATTGCAAAATGGTTGTAAGATTTTTGAATGAATGTATAGAATATGAAAACATTTCAGATATATTTATTATGTAATATAACTCGACTATATGCGATATATGTATTGTTAATGAAAACCACATCATGGGTTGTGTCCATAATGGAAAAGTTTATAACATGTAGTAATGAATGACAAAACTTTAATTATGACTAATCAAAAACGTCCTCAAAATCCATGTAATAACTTTAAAAACTATGGATTTTAAACATGGTCAAAGTGAATTCACATGAATGTGATTACAACTTATATCTATCATACAAACTTGCCATGCCAAGCATAATCACATGTGTCAAAAGTTATCACATGAGCATTATTACATGTGTCGAGCATTATCACATAAGGTTGTTGGAGTTGTTTTCAAGGTTATACTTATTTGGCAAACTTAGGAAATAAAATCTAAATATAGATCTTGAAAAAGACCTAACTCAATTCACTCTTATAAGGTACCCACATTGTTTGTCATTATTCTTAAGGGTTGTATAATAAAATCTATGTGTACTTACAATGTGGAAAGAAAACTTTTACTGTAGATTCTTGCAATCATCTATTTAGAAAAAAATTAGGCAAACATAGGTGATAGGTGATAGGTGATATGATGAATAATTATCCTCAAGTTATAAATACATATTCTCTCTCTTTCAATATTCACAAAAGATTGTCTCTCTATGTGATGTAGGTGATATGATGAATAATTATATTATAAATACATATTCTCTCTCTTTCAATGTTCACAAAACATTGTCTCTCTTTTCAATCATTTATATTTGGAACTAAAGTAATAACCCATTGTTACAACATTTTCAATTCTCTTTTCATGGAATTCATGACATTGATTTTTATTGTAAATTGAAACATTTCAAGTTTTGGTTTTAATGTGTAAATATTTTGGTCATATAGAAGAAGGCTAACTATTTTTAAAATATCCATGAGAGTGGTCCAAGAGAGGTCATATTGAATAACGCATGCAAGGATGTGAATGTGTTTCAATTAAAGTGCATCCCAACTTTTTAAGTTATTAGCAAAGCCTTGAAGCAAAAAACAATGAATGTACACAACTTTTAATAAACACTGTTATCTTTAAACTATTATGTGCTTATTGTTCAACCTTAGCTCTGGAAGGTGTTTATTGTTGAACCGTAGTTGGAAAGGAAAAACTAAAGATATCCAACAACTAGGTGAAGATAAGCAAGATTTTAAAAATGGTTTTTTTGTACACTTGCTAGGAATGTTGTCGGTAGGGAGGTTGGACACTTGTTGAGAGTTGTATGAATGGAACATAAAAACTGGGTAGGTTGACGTTGCAAAGAGAATGCCAAACTCCTCCAAGTGAGTTGTACTTGAATTGTCTAATATGTTTCATATTTAGTTTTCATTTCTTTTACAATGTTTGAAACATTGCTTTCATAATAATCTATTTGTTACTTCTGGTTATCTATCAAATATAACACAATTCCAAATTAAACTATAATAAGTTTGTAATTTCTAAACACTGCATATAATATAAAAATAAATCAAGAATATTATAAAGTTGTTAATATTATTACATAAATAACATTAAATTTATTATATATTACATTTTATAAACTTCTTATATAAACTTTATGTAAGAAAACAAAGAATATTATAACATTTATTATATATTAAATTTTATCACATTATTATTATATATTAAATTTTATAAAGTTAATATATATTAAATTTTATAATATTATATTATCTATAAAGTATTACCAATTCCAAATTGAACTATAGTAAATATGTAATTTCTAAATGATGTATATAATATAAAAATAAATAAAATAAATATTATAAAATTATTTATATTATTACATAAATAACATTAAACTTATTATATATTAAATTTTATAAACTTATTATATATTAATTTTATAACACTATTATTATATATTAAATTTTATAAACTTAATATATATTAAATTTTATAATATATATATATATATATATATATATATATATATATATATATATATTAACATATATAAATATATTATTATATAAAAAGTTATTATTCTTATAATAAATAAGATTTTATCTTTATTTTTTTTT
>JASDQU010586543.1:70079-86146 GCA_032191745.1 Picea mariana | reverse complement strand
AGACATGTGTCGAGGGAAGATAGATGTTTTAGGGACTTTATGTAAGGTCTTCGCTTATGGATGGTAGTGGGCACACTGTTTAGGTGGGTAGAAAGGGTTGAGGTAAAAGATTGCAATGTGATGGTAGTGGGCAAACTGTTTAGGTGGGTAGAAAGGGATGAGGTAAAAGTTTGCAATGTCAAACATTGTTTCTTTGCTCAATGAACCGGCGAGTGGTGAACAGTGCCTTGTTTCTATGTTTCCCTTATACAAGTTGAGACACTTTGGAGGCATGAGCCAAACATCATCCAAATAGTGAACCAAGTAGGGGCATGAGCCAAACACTCAATTTCAAATACATTCATTTTAATTACAATATTTGTATAATCTCAATTAACAACATTAATATGAATCGCCCCTCAAAGCTTTTATAATCTCAATTAACAACATTAATATGAAACCTATAAAACATCCCTCAAAGATTTTATAATCTCGATTAACAACATTAATATAAAAACTTTTTAATGAAAACTCCCTCAAATTACTTAGACATTCCCATTCGCCCACTTAAAAGGTATGCTAGTATAATTTATGGTCACCATGTTGTAGCCAGTCAATGCTAACGGGGGATGCCTAAAAAAATGTTTAAATCAGTTTCGAGGGGGCTAGTACGGTCGTGAATAGATGAATGTAGTTGCAGTGCTGCTTCTAGCAGTGAATATAAAATCCCCTGCACCTGTAAACATTGGGATTGCAAAATTGATTACTTTTATTAAAGGTGCAGACCGCGTCTTCCATTTCCATGGCGACGATATTCTAAAATATGGACTGTAGAAAAGGAAATACCATGTTTTAATTCCCCTACCGCATTATTAGTCCCTGCCCTTCGGGCCGAGGGACTCTTAGTAAACGATTTTTGGTCCTTCTATTAGTTATGCACCAAAACCAAGGCAACATGAACCATCTTAACCAAAGTTTGGAGAGTTTTATGCAATTTACAAAATTCAGATTTGATTTTTAATCTAAGTTTTAGGTTCGACCTCTTATTTGGCCTCTTCCCGAGGCAAGGGAGAAAATAACTTAGTTTATGAGTCTATGTTTGTGTACTCATTTTTCCGAAACAAAGTAATGCTAGAAATTAATCTAACATTATTTCTTATCATTTAATGTTGATAGCCCATAGTGCATGCATTTATTTTACTATGTAAGTTCCAACCATGTGTTGCACAACCATGATGCCGACCATGCAGCCATGCCATGTGTTGTAAAACGTACATGCTACACTTCAACTGGAGAGTGTGATAAGATACACTTTGAAAGTTTGTTGTTGCAGGAATAGGTCTTGTTGGTTTCATTCCTTATCAACTATCCAGCTGCAAGAGTGTTGCATTCCTTATTCCTTATCAGTTGTTCAATGGCGGGATTGTTGATGGTGAATGCATTGCTGCAACAAAAACAAATCATGCAGCAACAACAACTTATGCAACTACTTATGTTTATACTAATAGTTATGATGTGGCCATCGAAGTCGTACAAAACTACCATCAATTTGGTGAGCATTCATTTTCATTTTCATTAGTTGCTTGAAATTTGAAGTGCATTATGTGATCAACATACCAGTGATCATGAAAATATTGATATTGTTGGTGCAGAGACTATATCAACTTGGTGGTCGAAAGTTTGTTGTTGCAGGAATAGGTCCTCTTGGTTGCATTCCTTATGAGTTGTCAAGCGGCATAAGTGTTAATGGCTAATGCATCGCTGCAACAATTCAAATTCTTGTTAGCATAGTTATGATGTGGTCGTCGAAGTCGTACAAAACTACCAACAATCCGGTGAGCATTCATTTTCATTTTCATTAGTTTCTTGAAATTTGAAATGCATTATGTGATCAACATACTAGTGACCGTGAAAATACTGATATTGCAGGCATGATTAATGTTAACACTGCTTTGCAGGCATGATTAATGTTAACACTGCTTGCTGTGGAATTGGCGGAATATTCAAGGGAAGAATTACATGCATACCACATGCGCCTTATTGCGGGGAAGATCGACACAAGTATCTATTCTTCGATGCATATCTACCAAAATTACTTTATATTTGCCATTCTTTTCTTTCCGCCATTGAAACTCACTAAAAACTAAAAATAAAAGTGTTGTCTTCTGTTGTGTTGTGCAGAGTCTCCTTGGAAAATAGTTCTCTCTATTTTTACCAGTTGGTATGTATTGTTCTGCATATTAATATACATTGGAAGCCACCACTGTGTCAAAAAAACCATAAAAGGCGTTTATGCAACCCCTGCATGGCGTACTATCTTTCAATGATCTAGAATCTTTCTTTAGGTGATTCATTTACTGAGGTCACTACTCTTGGAGAGAGGGTCGCGGTCATTTGAAGAGCAAAAATTCATACTAAGCGTTATGATAATTGTTCCCGCGAGCTCAATCCTGGCTTTTGTTTTAAGTGCACCTCTTCTCCTTCTAGACTGCCCACATCCTCATTATGACAGAAAACCCTAATTTATTGTGATTTTAGGTTTGAAACCTTCGTTGTTGAGCTAGCTTATTTTACTTGACTTGATCTGAATGCAACCAAACTGCTATTTTTATTCCTCGTTTCTTTGCAATCATGTGATCTGGTTCCCTTATTCCTCAACGCTGGCATCTCTGGGTTGCGTTGTTATTTTGTCAGTAGCACCATGTGTCATTTTCATTGCACTTTAGGTGGAATACTCATCAATCCCGAACCCGTTTAACGCATTTTTTACATGCAGAAAAATTATTTTCGACCTGGTCTTTGACTACTAATTTATGGGTGTGATATTCAAGAAGAGAAAAACATAAAAGGGAATGAAATAACAATGAATAGAACAGTGCCAAGAGAAAACACGACTCTCAATGTTGTAATTCCAGGAACAAAAATTCGACACCATCCAAAGCAACTCCGTGCATGTATTGTATCAATGTATCTTGTACACGGTCAATCAATGACTAACTGCTTTTGTTTGATATGAACGCTCAATTTTTTAGTCTTAGAATGAAGCATTATCAATCCCAGAAATGTTCTTGTGTCTCGGCCCCATTTCAAATAAAATACTTTCATAATCCAATTCCATAGCTTTCTTCTCTACGTCCTCCTTCTCGACGCGCTGACTAATCTACCTCTTCATTCAATGGTAGCAAATACTTATGTGACGTGAAGACATGTACAAGAAGTTGCAAAGCATTCCTTTCAGTCACTGCCTGCAATCCTGTATTGTTTAAGACATAGTGCATCAAGATTGCTAGGGATGTAGCAAAGTGCTTTTGAGGAAGGGAGAAGTAAATTTTATGATATAGGATCCAAGAAGGCAGTAGTAAGATATGTTGCATGCAGCGTTAACATCTCTCCAAAAGGACTGCACTCGAATTCTCCTCCATAATCCCATCCTCCGCCATGCAAATATCTTGGATATTTTTCAAAACAATTTATTAAGCAATTTGATATTATAGAAATTTTGTGTAAATATGAAGTACCTAGAGACATGTTTGTTTTTTGTTATTTTTTCATTGAGAATCCCTTACCTGTAAACCAATCTCTAGAATATATGTTTTGAGCATTTTTCCTATCTTCACATATGTGCTTTGTTCGGTAGGTACATTTTACCGCATGATTGTTGTAGATACTTTGTACATCAATGCGATTTAAATGCCTACATGCATGGGGTTCTATCTCGTCAAAACCTAGGGCTTGGACTTGGAACTTTTGCATTCTGAACTTGCATTGCATTCAATGGATTACTAGCTCTCCATGTGTCCTCTCAAATAAAACGTGTTGAGGTTTTGTGATGTGCAAAGAACACTTGTTGATTTCTATTGCCCCTCTACCATCCCATTAATTGATCCAACAACAAATGTACTCACGTGCTTTGTACGCTTTCCTAACAAACACACACATGCAAGTCGAACGTGTGAAAGGGAAACCAACCAACCCAAGAGCGCTACGATCCATCCCTCACTCCCCGCTCGCTTTCGGAAGGACCGGGATTTGGAAAGAAAGGTGGAAAATTGACTGACTCTGGCCCTTACATGTTACAGCAAGTCAGTTCCCCTTTTAATGCATTATGTCCTCAATTCATTCCCCAGACAAAGAGGGACGTCATTCATCTCCATATATATGTAATAGAGTAAGGGCCAAGATGAAATCATTGCAATATCTAAGATAGGAGTATTACTCAATCTGCAAGTAAATCTTGAGAGAATTATGTTGTTGTCGAAGAGATTTGTATGCAAATTTCGTTCTCTTGTCAAGCCTGAAGAGATTTGTATGCAAATTTCGTTCTCTTGTCAAGCCTGAACAAGATTAGGAACGAAATCGATTATGGTTTGGTGAACTAAAATGCAATTAATATCTATTTTCTTCCAAAATGTGTCGAAAACTTATTGTCCCTATCGTGATACTCTAAAGTTTCACAATCTCTGTAAAAAACAATAGTATTACAATTGATACTCTAATGCAGTCCATGCAATTTCACAATCTCTGTAAAAAACAACAATATTACAATCGTCGCCTCACATTTTCTCACAAAGGAATTAGTTGTGTCATTTTAAAAAGCTATCAACAAACATAGAATCATTACCTCACTACATTTTTGAAAACTTAAGAAAAAAAATCCATGTTGAAATCCTTCCATGGGTTCTCATGGGCTCATAGTGATCTACGTGAGGTTGTAATTTTGCTTCTTTTGGCATGTGGACATACCCTAGCAGACAATCCACTTCTCATCCTTGGAAATTCTAGGCCAATATTCTACTTCTTTTGGAATGCTGACATGCCTTATTACACAATCCACTTCTTCACGTCTCTGAAAAATCTTGGCAAATATTCGCTCCCGCCAACCTATGCTCTATGTTTATCCATACTCCTTATTTTTGAAGGGAAGTCCTTCCTGGACAAAATGCTTCAAGGGATCAGACCACCACCCCATTATTAATGATATAAAACATATAATCCATAATGTCAGTGATAAAGTCCATTATGTAGAGATCCTATTAAAGTTCATTCGAACCAAATCAATCAACCATACAGTACACCAACAAAAAATAAAGTAATTGACTATTGAGAAGCAACTACTTTAAAGCTCAAGTAATTGAATAAAACAACATACCTTGTAAACATTGCATGAGCTAATGTTTTCAAACATTATTATTTATTTGACATCATCTGGAAAAGGTAAAACAAAGATTGTGTTATGTCTCTTTTGTAAATCTTGAGTTTGAATAAGGGAAAACGATTTATGAGAAGGTTTATGACTTCAAAATTAAACTTCTCTCCTCTGTTCTAAAACCAGAATACCAAGGATATTCTGGACACGCTCTTGGGAATTCTCATAAACAAAATCCAAAAATTTTAAAATAACAGTAGATAAATTATTCAAGAACAACTACACCAAAGTGGAATAACCACATCAATCCAAGGTAGGCGGAAGTCAATCTCAATCTATCAGTAGAGGTAAAAAATCCCGCTATCTCGAAGTAAACTCTCAGGAACCCATCCCTACAACCAGAAGGTAATTGGAGAATTAGTCCCTACAGCTACATAACTCGTTAAACAATCCCTACGAATTAGTCCCTACAACTACATAACTAGTTAAGCAATCCCTACTGCCACAAGGCAGAACGAAAAAACAAAAAAAACAACCTTGAGATTAAGATAAACCTTCAGACTTGTTAGCCGTAATTATGCTTTCTTAGCAGGGACGTGTTGCTTAGCAACTACCCTTGTTTATATTTATATAGTCTTCAAGGCAGCTGGGGATGGCAGAAGAACGACTTCATGCGTATAATAAAGTTATCTTAGTTATTTATGTGGGTTGGGTAATGATATGTAGTACTCTAAGAATTCTAAAAGTTATAAGATTTGGATTTTTTTTATTATTATTATTTTGAAAAAAATGGTTGGAATTGCAATTTTAGCCCTTGAATTTGCATTTTTATTAAAAAGTAGATTCAACTTTCTAAAAAAAACCTTTATTACACTTGAATTTTACAATCTTAACAATCAATATTTACTATTTAAATAATTATTCTGGATTTTTAATTAAATTTTAGACAAAATAATTAAAAAGAAATGAAAAAAAAATCTAAACCATAACATATTTAAATTACACTTATAAAGAAAACATACTCTTCTTTTTTGATAAATTCATTTTTTTATATACAACACACTTGTCCAACTTTTTATTTATTTATTTCTAACCATTTAAACCATCTTGAAATGATTTTGTCCAACTATGACTTTGTTCAAAATTTTCACAAGAATTTCTATTCAAAAAAGAGTTGATATTTTCTTTATTTACTTATATTTTGACCATAGTAGGCTTAATGGTTAAGAATATGTGTTTCCTCATTGAAGGTTACAAATTCAAATCCAGAGGGAAGTAGGGTATGTATACATCCACAGACTTTACCAATTTGGTGTCTGGCTTCTTCAAAAACAAATTGCTAACTACACAAATAACATAATTTGTATGTTTCAAACTAAATACATTTATATGATAATAATGCTTATTCATTTATGGTATTTATTGGTTCTTAAAAGTATTCATTTTTGGTATTTATTAGTTCTTAAAGGTATTGGGAATCATTTAGGAAAATATTTAGAAATGATTTACTTAGGTTGTGAAGATCAATATTGATAAAAGTTTATTAGACATGATTTTACAAAGGGAAAAACATATATGGGCTCATGTTTTGGATTAACAGAATACAACTTTTCTGCATTAGATTTGCAAAGGAGTATGATATCTTCAATATTTCCATCCCTAAGCAAGAGCACACTCATCTCAGGAAAAAAAAAAAGGCCACATCTACAAACCGATAATATAGCATTAGAAAAAAATAGATTCCTATTCCTATAACAATTGTAGGTTGAAGAATCAAATATTCCCTAGGAGGATATAGCATAATACATCCCCTTCGAATATTGTACTTGTAAATGAAGTCCCACTATGAGGAATGGAATGACTTTATAGATATGAGAACTCTAATTCCAATAAGGAGTTGGTACTTCATAGGAATTCTAAAAATTGAAATTTTGATTTGTAGTTAGTCCTTGTTCTAGGGAATGGATTGAGGTAAAGAAGAAGAAATGGTAAACAAGCAACACCCATTATTATTTTATTAGTTGGTACTCGATACACTTTCATTAATGATTAGTATTTTTTTTATACTTTAGATATGTATTGATATCTACCTTTTGTTTCTTTACAATATTCAGTATATGTAGAGTGTAGCATCTTTTCTTACTATGAATGAGAAGTTTTGTTTATTTTCTAAGTTAAAAAAATTAATATTAATGAAACACAATATGAACAACTCAACAATAGTAACAAATCAAAAAAAAATTAGGAGTTTAGAAAGAGATTTTGATTTACAAATTATTAACATTTATTGCTTTGAAGGATTAACTCTTATTTGAGAATCATAAATAATGTCTAAATTATATGATGACTTGTAATGTTGTAGACCAAGCATAGAAGTTTAGGTAAGAGTCAAAGATGAGGATAAAAGAGAGAGATTATGGATGTAGATCAATTGAGAGATTGATGGAGAGATTATGGATGTAGATCAATTGAGAGATTCATGGAGAGATTATGGGAGATAATTATGCATATGGTTGAACTAAATATCTAACTATGATATCATTGTTATGGTCACCTATTGTTTTATGAAGGGACCTAATTGTACAATAGAAACACACATGTGAATGGTATGATTGAATACAATCCTATTGTCCCTTGCTTGTGCATGTGAAAGATTTTATTACTGCGTATATATAAACCCAAGATTTAGTATTAGAGCCAATGGATGAGATCCATTACCAATATCAAAGAATGAAAGTGTTAGATCATTATCAAAAACACTTTATAAGTGCATATGGATTTGCATATTCACTAAGGGTGCTCTACCAAGTTCAAGGATATTATCCAACCCTGTCTAGATGTAGGGTCAATCATATGTCTTCCCAGTGGCAAGAATGATAGGATCCATTATGATCTTCATTGATATTGGATAGATAAAACACTTATAAAACATCATGAACTTGAGCTTCTAAGACAATGGCCTCTTTGGATTGGATGATTTATTCAAATTCTTCTCGTCATCAGCAAATTCTCCACACACAAGACAATAGACTAGTATCCCCATAGATCTACTTAATATGGTAGACTATTATTCCCTTAGATCTACTTAATATGATAGAGTAGTAATTACGTTAGATCTATTTTGACTACTATACACTGCCCAAATTCACTAAGTAATATAGAGGTAGAAAATCGGATAGAGATTAATTCTTTTCCCCCTATTTCTTGATTATTAGGGTTTTCAGATATGCTGAAATAATTCTTGGACAACACATTCACCTACATAACCTTCGTGGTTAGATGTAGAAGAATATAAATTCACTGGTAGAAGTGAACACTAAATGCCACCTAATTGAGGCAACATGTGTAGGGGTCCATGATCGTGCATGTGGCTTCCAAATTTGCAGAAGCTTGGGTTTTGGTTAGCCTATGGATGTCCACTATGGTCACATGGGTTCCAAATGATGGCCCTTTGAATTCACTTCTGAGGTCACTCATTACCTTCACAAATTCCTCTCTATGCTGATGTAGCGACATTTTCCCACACTTAATACATTGCCACCTCTTCCACCATGCCCAATTTGAGAAAAGAAAGGTGTTATCTTTTTGAGGTATTTTGTTGTTTCGTTATGAGACATTTATCTCTTGTTTGAAAGATAAAATATTAAAAAAAATATGTATGTAATATTAAGCCATAGTGAGATGACAAATCATGAAGCGAACTTACGAAGATCATAATATTTAGGATGTGATTGAAAGTTTGATGGGCATTTCTTATGATCCAATATTTTTATTACAACTCTTTGACTCTTAGTTTTTTAGTCTAAAAATCCTCAAATGTTGTTAGTTGGAAAATGAGTGCAAAGTTTGGACCTCTTTTTATCCAATCTTGATGCTTTGCACCCCAAACATTATTTGAACTCTCAAGTATCTTTTCCTATTTTCCCCACTTAAATTGACTCAGTACAAAAAATATTTTTAGTACTTGTCGATAGACACCATTTCAGTGAATCATCCACATTCTCGGTCGATACACACTGTTTCAGTGATGAATCCACATCTTCGGTCGATACACACTTTTTCAGTGATGAATCCACATTTCCCACTAACACACCGACACGTCATTGTAATTTATTGTTGCAGAAACATCGACTGGGAATTTGTATCGCTTGCTAATACACTAACACTTTACCATTCTCTCTTTTCAGCAAAGACTTAACAAAATATTTATTTCACACACCGACATATCAACAACCCAATATCTTTCCTTCCCATCAATATGTAAATGTAACTTTTCCATCTTTCACCAATGCATCACCCCTCTGTCATTTTCATCTTCCGCCGATATGACAAAGATTAAAAAATTAACTTTCCTCACTGATACATTGACGAAGAAAAGGATTCTCCTCACTGATACAACGATCGAGAAAAATATTCTCCTCGCTAAAACGGTGGCCGAGAAAAGGAATTTCCTTTTCGATACACTGACTAAGACACACAATCCATAGATACACATGTGTGAGGGGTTACGTAGCATGCCGTCACATGCCCATACAATCACTTTTGGGTTTTCACGCCAAAACTTGCTTTTATAACCTCCTAAGTCCTTATTTCAACATGATTTTACATTATTTCTTCATCATAAGGACACACTTGAATCATTGACAGAGTATAAATAGTTTTTGTGTGATTGTCCACGTGGAACCTCATGTCAGACAGTTGGTTTAGATTGATAGACAATTGGTTTGTACTGTTGGTTTCCATTGATGTCAACCCTTGGAGAGTGATATTGTAGATTGATATCAACCCTTAGAGAATGATGCCAATCCTTGAGTATGTCTAGTAGCACATTCTAGTAGCTCCAAAGGTATGGGTAAGGAACCCAAGTTTGGTTGAGGAATAATGTAATGAAGAACACTGAATTTGCAGGTGAGACTATTCTAGATGGATATTACATGTCATGTCATTTTCGGTGATATGTGGAACGCCACATAACTCCTCACGGTTAGACAGTTATGGACATGTGAAGTTGTCGATCCCTCATGAGTTATCTAGAAGACCATAGAAGGTCAAAGAAGTCAATTATTCTAGAAGCTCCTAGAAGAAGTGTACTAGTCAAATTGATGCTAACTAGGAGATAATCATGGGTAAAGTTGTTGCATTAATAAAATAATTAAATTTGTGAGTTTGTTAATTATGGTAAAGTGGTTGCAAAGAGAAAATTATGTAAATAATAAAGTGGTTGCAACAAGAAGTGGTGAGTTTACCATTTATGGATAAGTCAAAGTGGTTGCAAAAGAAATTGATTAAAAAATAAATTTAGTTGCAACTAAAAGTGGACAACTTACTATTTGTTGATAAAGTGGTTGTAAGTGGTCTAGAACCAGGTTAGCCCTAAAAGAAGGAAGTTGGGGAAAGTGAGTTAGAAGATAGCTCCTTGAGGAAGCTACTTGGAGAGTATAAATAAGAGAGCAAGGGTCTCCTATTAGCACCTATTTTTGGAATATAATTGAATATACATTTGTGAAAGGTTATTTGGTAGGTATTATTGATAGATTAAATTTACGACAGAAAAATTGCAACAGAAAGATTGCAGTAGCAGAATCACAGCATCAAAATCGCGACAGTAAAACCATAGTAGCAAAATCGCGACAACAAAACTGCGACNATGTTGTGTTGTGCATAGTTATTGCACTTGTGTTGGTACATGTTGTTATAGGTTGTTGGTACATGTTGTTTGGTGCAGGTTGATTGGTACATGTTGTTATAGGTTGTTGGTACAAGTTGATAGTGACAAGTTGACAATGGTAGTGTTTGATTTAGTGACAGGTAGTCTACATTTGGCATTTATATTTCATGGAATTTGGACGAGGCAAGGAAAGGGGGTTGTAGCCTCCTTCTAGTTGGTGCTGGATAATCAGGGAGTTGAAGCTTCCTTTAGGTTAGATATTGAGAGCTAAGTGGTTGTAGCCGGAGAACATAGGGGGTTATAACCTCCTTCTAGTTGTAGACATAGAATTGGGAAGTTGGAGCTTCACTCAGGTTGTAGCCTCAGAAACTAGGGGGTTGGAGCCTCCTTCCAGTTGGAGCTATAGAATTATAAGTTAGTGCTTCCTTGAATGTAATTCTTAAGGACATATAAGAAAAACGTTCTATGGTTTTCTCCCGCATTGGGTTTCGATGTAAAATATTGTTGTACTGTGCATTGTGTGGATGTATCTATTATTGTTTATTATGTAATGATGGATTTTAATGTTATATGATGTAATAACATATTAATGATGACCTGATTAACATTATTGAATAAGTTAAAGGAATATACATTGTGGTTAAAAAGGATTAATAAGTGGTATAAATTTCTCATTTTTTATTCACCCCCCCCTCTCTCAGTAATCCAACATCTTGTTCGATTTCAAAGTAAATAGGTATGTTCCAAAAAAATTTCACCATCATTCAAACCTTTTTTTGTTTAACAAATTAGGAAAAAACATAAATCTTTTACGAAACAAGAAGAATGGTAAAACCACCTAATTATAAAATTCACCCCATAATTATAATGCCCATCCTAGCGAGAGTGAGTGCACACATTCCAAACCTATTTTCCCTAACTATATTATGTTGATCACCTTCCCCATGCACCCATTATGTCCTTTTAATACCAACCACAACGAAATACCTTAGGGTTTTCTATTTCTTTTCTAGGGTCAATACACAGGAAAAACTTTGATGGCCCCTCCCAACTTCACCCTTCCTCACCGTCTGATCCAGAAATTTCTGTGATATCTTTCTCTACAAAAATTCTACGATAATGATATTTTATTGATGCTTAATCACATGTGAGCATGAGAAAATAATCATTAATCATTTCATATTAACATGAGAAAATGGTCATAATTATTTGCATATGTGTAATTTAATCTCTACTTAATCAAGCGAGAATGCAAACAAAATTCACACATATAATTTGACACCCATGTGTTAACTAAGTTCACCAAACTCTTCTAGCTACATCTCTGGATCCTCTTGGAATAAAAATCTATTTATTTTCCTTCCTTTAGCCAGGGTCAAAACCTTCTCACAAAATGTGGTACATTCTCCTTATAGGGCCGAAACCCAGAGAAACCTTCTCTTACACAAAGAACTTAAGGCTCTCACATAAGTGACATTTATTCAAACACTAGAAGGAATACATTTCACTCAATGAAAATCTCTCTCAAAGGGGCCTAAAAGGGCTTCCTCCACAATGCTTACATAAAGAATTTATATAGTTTCCCTCTCTCCATAATTCAAGGACGAAAGATGAACAATTTTAGGATCTAATAACAAATCAAGGACAAAAATGAGAAAGAATATTAACCAACCTTAACTTCCCCTTGAGACTAGGAAAATACTTCTGATAAACAGAGGAAGAATCCCAAACCAACTCATGAGACTCCCGATTTCCTCTTGAAATTAGGAAACTAAATTGTAAGGTAGGATTCTCACACAAAACCAATTTCCTTTTAAAACTAGGAAACAAATTTGTGAGTTGGATTCTCTCACTTAATTTTAATTTCCTTTTTAGAAATTAAACGAAAAAATACATGAGCACATTATGCTAAAAAATATTAATCAATTTTACAATATGAATCATTAAGCATCCCTTTTAAACTTCGTCACCTATCATCAATCATCATTTTAATGATCTTCTCCATGGTGTGCAAAGTAATGAATCATAGTGTGGAGATCCTCCTAGATCACCGTCAACCACTTTAAAATGGTAAAATCCCTCATATCTTATGGTCAGTGTATCCCAGGGCTTATGACCATGGCATTACCCCACAAAAAAATGTGAAGGAGTCGACCCCCATGCATCAATCATGTCCACTTGTAGGAGGAAATATGAGAAAGTTGATAAGGAGCATATTGTTTAGATCTCATTAGGAAAGGTGGAGGATGAAGATGAAATTGACATTGCAATACTTGTATGAAATGATACACAATATGTCATCGATAAGGATACATAATTCCAATGGGGAGAGATCTATCAAATGTCCACTAACCAAAATTTTCCACAGCTGGGAGAAAAGGATCCAAAGCACAAAGTATATCGAGCCATTAAATACTCTAGGTTACATAGAATAGAAACACGTGCAATAATATTTCCCTGTGTTGAGGACATATCCTTGATCATCAAGCATGCAAATATAGAGGATAGGCTAATAATCAACTCTGAAGGAAAGCCTATTGTTTCCTTCCAACCATTAGTGATCACCTCATGCTATCAATTGAGCGATGGGAAAATAAAACTCGATGATGAATTGTTGAAAGGATTGTTGTAAATATTGTTTTCATTGATGTAAAATACATGGGGAGACTACAAATGTCCAAGATAAATATTGCAAGATGGAGATTGTTGGAAATATTGTTTTTGGATTTTTTGTGCTCATTTTGGATACCTTATTTTTTAAGGTCTTTTTAGTCTAAATAACTACCTCAAATGAGAGCATAGGTTATATGGTTGGAAACATTATTCCAATACCTTTACAATGGTATATTCCACTCCTTCTAACTCCTTAGGAATGAGGAGATATGAATTTTTCTATCAGACAACCCATCCATAAAGTTCGGGTCAGCCAAACCATTCTTTATAGGTCGGCCCTAAAAGTGAGCTCATAAACACTATAAATACAAGATAGATGTGCACATTTGAAGAGAATCCAAGAAACAAGATCAAGTTTGAGGTGAATATAATATATTTTAAGTGCACAAGAGGAGTTTTCTTGGATTTTTAAAGGTACGCTATGAAGGATTGATGTCTATGATGTTGCAAAGTACGTTATTTTTAGGTTGTGATTTTATAGTATTGGATTATATTATTGAAATTATGCTATGAGGTTTACTAGGGAACAAAGGATAAATATAACTAGGGTTTGAATCTATGTCTAGGGTATGAAACAAAGAGAGGAAATGGAGCATCAAAGTTAAGGGTATGATGATGTTGTGAAATACATGAAGTATGAACCATGCAGGTGAAGTCAGAGGTACTATGTGTATGAATATATTAGGTTGGTTCCTATATAGGTCTTATTGATTTTGTGATCAACTAAGAAGATTGGTGTCTTCATTAGGTTGATTCCTACACAAGTGTTGTTGAGTTGGTGCTTAGCTGAGGAGATTGGTGTCTCCAGTAGGTTGGTTCCTACATAATATCTTGTTGATTTGGTGCTCAGTCAAGGAGATTGATGTCTCTAGTAGGTTGGTTCCTACACGATTTTAAACAACATGTTAGTGCCTATATACATTTATAAAGATAATTTTTGTGGTTTTCTCTCGCAAGGGTTTCCAAGTTAAACTATGTGTTTCATGATTTGAGTTTACATGCATTTTTTGTTTTAAAGTTAATGAATGATTGATGAATTCTCAATTAAAGTAGGTATCTTACACTGATTTAATCCCCCCTCTCAGTATAAGCATATGTTTAACAATTGGTATCAGAGAAGGCTCCTTTGGAAATAGTCTAACTGTCAGACGACATATATCAGGAGCACACATGGTCGATCAAGAAGGTTTCCCCACAAATAGGGCTTCGTTTTTTGATGGAAATACTATGCCTTCTGGAGAATAAGGATGTGAACATATCTAATGGCCCTTGGGTTTGAAATTTGGAAATCAATTGTGACTGGTTATACAACCCCAACAAATCAACCAACAGATGCGATGGGGAAGAAGCCTAGTGAAAATAATGCAAAATCCATGAATGTCATCTTGTGCGGTCTATCAGAACCAAAATTTGTCAAAGTGATGCATTATGAATTCAAAAAATACATATGGGACAAACTTCAAAACATCCACGAAGGAGATGACAAGGTGAGGAAGAAAAATCTCCAAACTCATAAAAGACAGTTCGAGAGTTTGAAAATGAAAGACAATGAAAAAGTTACAATCTATTTTCTCCATGAGGATGAACTTTTCAACACCATCAGAGGAATTGGTGAGAAGGTTTAAGAACCTATGATTTTGCAAAAGGTTCTAAGGTTATTCCACTTAATATTTGATTCCATGGTATCTGCCTTTGAAGAAATGAAGGATCTGGAGAAATTGACGATGGATGAACTGCATGGGATTCTCACTGCATATGAGATGAGGACAAAAAAAGAAAATCCAACATATATAGAAGAAAATTTCAAAGCATCAAACCAGAGAAAATGACACAAATTCTATGATTTTCCTAGCCATGAATCAGATACTGAAGAAGCACAATTTGTGAGAAAGATAAAAAGAGGATCTGGAAAATATAAAGGTAAGATACCCTTCAAATGTTCTAATTGTGGTAAAGTAGGAATTTTTTTTGCTAAATGTCCATATGAAAAAATGGAAGACAATGATGACTAGGATAGTATTGATAAAGAAGAATATAACAATAAAATCAAACCTTATAGACACAAAAGAGGAAAATATACTAAGAACAAGAGTTTTTACTCTAGAGAGGACAATAGCTAGTATGATGAAAGTAATGGATATGTTTTTGATATTGACAAAGATTAATTCATATTCATAGCCATGGATACAAAGTATATTGATAAAGAAAATTAAGACAATTAAAAAAAAATTGGATTCAGAAGAAGATATTGATGGGGAAGTGAATCTTGAAGTAAAAATCATTAGTTCCCTAGAAGAAATAGATAGAATTGGGGGAAAGAATAAAAAGAAGAAAGAACAATTGCGGAAATATAAAAAGAAGGATCATCATATTTATGAAATAGAAAAAATAGTTATCATCGTGAATACTCAAATAGAAGAGAAAAAAAGGATAGAATAAATGGTGAGAATCCAACTGAAAGAAAAGGAAGAAAATTGCGAGAAGCTAGAAGTTGAAATAGTTTTCTTAAGAAAGGAACTAGAGAAAACAACTAATAAGTTGAATAGAATCTTGAATTTTGGAAAGAGTACTAAAATATTAGACAATATTGTGAGTTTCCAA
>JASDQU010586543.1:52417-69544 GCA_032191745.1 Picea mariana | reverse complement strand
TGGAGGATGGAATAATGGTAATCCCCCCAACACAAGTTGATGCTTTCTCTTTAACTGCATGCGCCCAGGTCGACATTTATCTTCCTGGAGCTGCATGTGCTCCATTTAGCCTATGTCCCACTTTCCAGAAACTTAGGATAGCAAAAACATGTCATGTTCACCTTAATCTTCATGAAATAATATTAAAATATTATTCCTCTAGAGGTAATCCCCCTATCTTATCCCCTAGGCCCAAATACTTAGCCCCCCCTTCCTTACCCTACCTAGTGGAGCTTAGTCCCCCATAACTCTTCTTCATGGTCGGTCTACACGCAATGATGTTTATATTTTTATTAATGTTCTACGTAATTACATATACAAAATTAAGGCTCATTGGCCTTGACATATGGCTCACCATCCTAATAAACACATAAGTCTTTCAACTTATAACCACTTGGATCACCATCCTATAAGAAAAATTACAATTTAGAAGGGGCTCGGCCTTGGGGTATTACAATCCCCTCCCCTTATTTTTGCACTGTCTCAGTGCAAATTATTTACAAAACAACAACAAGATTTCCAAAATCTTCAAAACGATGTGGGTACTATGCCTGTATAGCATCTTCATGCTCCTGTGTTGCATCCTCAGGACCGTACTAGGTCCACTGGACTTTTACAAGCCCTATGGCTCGATTTCGGAGCTGGTTGTTTTTCTGGTCCAATATACGCACCAAATGCACCTGCAAGATGCCTTCTTGCTCCACTTGAATCACATTCCAATCGATTACATAATTAGCATCAGGTATATATTTCTTAAGCAGTGAAATATGAAACACATTATGTACAGTCATGGATGCAGGCAATGCAATCATATATGCAACTGGTCCAATCCTTTCTAGGATTTCAAACAGTCCACAAAATATGGATTCCAACTTGGAATAGTTTCCCATTTTTAGGGAACTTTTGTTAGCTTTCACTTTCAGGAAAACATGCTCTCCCACTTTAAACTCTCTGTGGGTTCAGTTTTTATCAGCATAACTTTTCTTCCTGTCTTGGGCAGCTTTCAAATTCTTCTTAATATTCATCATTTGTTCTTCCATTTCCTTGAGAAAGTCTGGTCCAACTATTTCTCTATCAGTTGGGCTATCCCAGCTTACTGGAGTGTTGCACTTTCTGCCATAAAGTGCTTCAAACCGGCTCATCTTTAGTGATGCTTGATACCCATTGTTGTAGGCGAATTCTACCAAGTGTAGGTAGTCTTCCCATTTAGATGGTATGTCCATCACATACATCCTTAATATGTCTTCTATCACTTGGTTCACCCTCTCTGTCTGCACATCAGACTAAGGATGATAAGCAGTGATGAAGTTTAAATTCGTTTTGAACCCTTTGAATAACCCTTTCCATAATTTTGAGGTGAATTTTGGGTCTCTGTCAAACACAATTGTCTTGGGAACACCGTGCAATCATGTTATTTCCCTCATAAATATATCGACAATGTTAGCTTCCTTGTGAGTATTCTTCAATGGAATAAAATGGGCAACTTTCGTAAGCTTGTCCACCACCACCATGATTGAATCATGTTGCTTGCTTGTTCTGGGCAATCATGTGATGAAATCCATTTTCACTACTTCCCACTTCCACTCAGGGATGGATAAAGGTTGTATAAACCCTGCTGGGTGCCTGTGCTAAGATTTAACCTTCCGACACTCCATACATCTGGCGATGTATTCTCTAATCTCTTTCTTCATACCTGGCCAAAAGTAATGTCTCTTGACTGCTGCCACAGTTTTTTGATATCCAGGGTGCCTAGCATAAGGTACATCATGCATTTCTTTCAAAATCATAAGTTTCAATTCCTTGGAATTAGGTACATAAACATTGTTTTTGTACAGGAGTGTTCCATCAGTTTCCAACTTATAATCTTCCACTTTCTGTGGAATCTCACCTTGTTGTAGCTTTTCTACCAACTCCATGCACTGCAAATCTGCATTTCCAGCTTCCAAAATTCTACCTTTATTGTTGGTTTGGTACATGCTAATGGTTGTAGCATGTAATTCATGCACTCTCCTGCTCAGTGCATCAACCACTTTGTTCTCATTTCCTTTGACATGCTTGATATCAAGGTCATATTCACAAAGGAATTCTAACCACCTACTTTGCCTAGCATTCAAGGTTTGTTGATCAAACAAATACTTTAAACTGTTATGGTTTGTCCTTAGTTCAAACCTCTTTCCCATGAGGTAAGTCCTCCATTTCTTTATAGCGTGAATAATATCCGCCAACTCCAAATCATGAGTTGCATAGTTATTTTCATGCTCTTTCAATTTCCTGGACTCATAACATATTACAAATCCATTTTGGCCGAGGACTCCTCCCAGTCCTTCTTTGCATGCATCTATGCACACTATGAAATCCCCATTTGGATTTGCAATCCTCAGGATTGAAGCACTAGTTAATAGCTGCTTCAATTGCTGGAAGTTCTTCTCACATTCTTATGTCCATTGAAACTTCTTCTCCTTCCTTTGCAAGGAAGTGATAGGGTGAACTATCCTTGAGAACCCTACAATCAACCTTCGGTAATAGCCAGCTAGAACCATAACGGATTTGACTTCTGTCACATTCTTAGGCGTTGGCCATTCTCCGATGGCCTCTATCTTCCCAGGATCCACAACTATCCCATCCTTTGAAATGATATGTCCCAAGTAATGGCTTTGCTTTTGATAAAATGAGCACTTGATCTGTTTGGCATAAAGTTGGTGCTATATTATCACCCATAACACCATCATCATATGTTGTTCATGCTCTTCCTCTGACTTGGAATACACCAGGATGTCATCCAAAAAGACTATGACAAACTTGTCCAGATAGTCCCTGAATACACCATTCATTAGGCACATGAAAACAACGGGTGCATTCGACAACCCAAATGGAACCACTATGAATTCATAATGACGATACCTTGTTTTGAAGGCGGTCTTGCTGATGTATTCATCCTTTATTCTTACTTGGTTATATCCTGACCTGATATCTATCTTTGAAAATATCTTAGCATCCTTCAACTTATCAAAGAGATCATCAATCCTTGGCAAAGGATACTTGTTATTAACAATCACTTTGTTCAATTGTCTGAAATCGATACACAATATCAATGTCCCATATTTAATCTTCACAAACAAGATTGGGGCTCCCCAAGGTGACACACTTGGGCGTATATACCCCTTCTTTAGAATCTCTTCAAGCTGCAATTGCAGTTCTTTCAGCTCTGGTGTACTCATTCTGTAAGGAGATTTTGATACTGGATCTGCTCTAAGCATCAAGTTTACAGAAAAGTCAATATCTCTTTTCGGGGGTAGTCCTAGTACCTCCTGGAATACATATTCAAACGCCTTTAGTACTGCATGTTCTTCAATACTTGACACCTTATCCTTAGGTTCTTCCTCCAAGTGGGCTGCAAATAATTGACAGCCTTTCCTGTAGCACTTCTTCAGCTGCATTGCTGAGATTTCTCTAACAGTAACTGACCTGGGAATTCCTTGGACTGTTGTCTATTCCCTTCCTCATCCAAGCAAGTGAATGCCTTGTTACGACAGTCTAAGATGGCGTGGTGATGGTCCAACCAATCCATCCAAATTAGACATTCATAGGAACCTAAAGGTAAAATTTTCAATTCAACTCTCATGTTCAGTCCATTCATGTCCACTGGACAGGACTTAACCAATTCCGTAACCTTTCTCTTGGTTCCTATAGCTAGCTTCACTAACCGAGATTTTCCATGTTTCCTTCTCGACAATTGCAAAACTTTCCACCACTCTAGGATCGACATAACTATGAATATCCCTTGAATCAATTAAAATAGTAAAGGCATGGTTTTTGATCATACCTTCCACTTCAATCATGTGTGACTGATATTTTGATTTTTTTTTTGTTCAGGGCTGTGTAGATCCTTGGTATTCTATTGCCCATGTTGTCCATTGTTTCTGCCTATTGAACATTGTGGACAGTTCTCACTTTGTCATTTTTGTGGGGGAAATCTTTGTACCTATGATTTCCTTTACAGCCCCAACATTCCATAGGTGGTTTTCTTGGCATTTTTCCACCCACTTCAGCCTTCTTGGGCTCTCTAAAACCCGGTTGTCCTTGAGGGCTATTCTTGAAAAATGGTGGTTTCATTCACTTTTTCCTCTGCTCCCTCTTAAACTTCTTCTTGTCTTCCCAAGCTGTTTGGAAAGTAGGATTTTCTTTTTGTTGATCATATAATAATTTTTCTCTCCTTATAGTTTCTTCCATAGTCTTTGGGTCATCATACTGGATCTTTTCATTGATGGAATATGGAAGTCCATTCAGATACCTATGAATCTTGACAATATCATGTTTGATGAACGGGGCATACTTCAACAATTCCAAAAATATTTGTTCATATTCATCAATGGTCATGCTACTGAGCTTGAGTTCAAATAACTCTTTCATCTTTTTGTCATAGTATATTTTAGTCAAGTAATTCCTTTCAAAATGATTCTTGAACTCCCTCCAAGTAACATTCTTCTCTCTAACGTGTTGTACTTGCACATGCTGCTCCCACCATATGGATGCCTTTCCTTTAAGTTGGTAAATGGGAATTCTTCCCTCTACATGAGAAGAATAGTTCTGCAATTGGAAATATTTCCTCATGCCCAACAACCAAGTCTTGACATCTTCATCTTTCTTGTGTTCTCCGTCAAAAGTAGGAGGTTTAATTTTTTTCATTTCACCCTTCAGTTCATCTACTCCAGATCTCCTATGATTTATGGTAGGAGATGGTCTTGAACCACTGTGTGCGTCCTTATTGGAATGTTTTGGGGAGTGATGATGATGTCTACTAATGCTTCTTGATCTTATTTTCCTCTCAGGGTTCTTGTGACTCTGTGTTTTGCTTGAGTCACTCTCCTTATCCATTTCTTTTCGATTATTTCCAAACTCTGCATCAACTTCAAGTTGAATTTTCCTTGTTGATCCCTGGATTTCATGAGATTTCTATTATCTACTCGGTGAGCTTGGGTGTCTTTCTGCAATCGTTCAATGATTTTCATCATATTCCCTTCCTTGTCCATCTCTCCTCCATGCCCATTGGAGTTTGATTCTTCCACTCCTAAATGGACATCCATTCCTTTTACTTCATTCTCTGAACTGGAAGCATTTTGTGCCTCCTCAATTTCTTTGCACTCAGTGGAAATTCATTGTGGTCCTAACACTCATTGAACTCTGCAAACACAATGTGCAATCAACCGAAATTTTTCAGGGCATTAGTCCTTAACAATTCCCACAACATTTATAAACCAATTTGTTTTAAGAAAATGTTCAGATTTCATTTATTTCCAAGATTTTATCTGCTCTGTAATAATTTTCAGGCACTATCCCCTTCCTCTCAGTCCCCAACCCATGTGATCATGGGTCGTGACCAATTTCTAATTCAAAAGGTTCTTACTCGAGCCTTCAGCTTCGGAAAATTTCAAAGCACCACACAACAATCTCTCGGAGTTCCATATTACTGAACTCGCAAAGTAGGGAGGATCAACCGTCCACGTCTACTCAACATCCAATGACTGACACTCACTATGGAACCTCAGGTGTCTAATTTTTGAGACTTCAGGTCTTCAGGACTTCGGAGCTTTGGAGGATCTCGCATCCGCACATCTGGACTGTTAAACTTCAAACATTCCCAATCACCTCTGGTGACGTCATTACGTCACATCACTTAACATTTTCCAATTGCGGGGGAATGAAATGGTGGTTTGGAGTAACCCATATTTCATCTTGTTATTCTTCTGACGTTGACACAGAACCCTTTGGTGAAACCGCGGTTTGGAATGCAGGACCACCTTTGATAATTAACTTCCGTGCAACTTGGGTCCCCGCAATGCCTTCTAGCCATTGATATTGATGTATCGTTATCAACGCCACTGTGGTTCCTTCGACCTTTAACTACGTTAAGTAACCTTGACCCCACTAACTCTGCTCATATGGGATGCCACATGGCAGAATACTAGCAGTTGATATGTGGCCCATTCAAATGGGTGACACGCGTCACGTTCCAAATGCCATTTCAACCTTCCACAGGTTCGAAACCCACTAATATGTGGCACATATCCCATGTGTCCACATCACCTCCAAGTGACATCATCATGACTCACCACTTCATCTCTTCGGGCTTCAGAGCTTTAGACTTCGGGAGTTTCAACTCCTCCATGTTCTCTTTTTCCCGGAGCACTTTCCCATGAAGTTCATGATATACCGACGTATGTCCTCCTTCATGATCAACGACTATGAGTGACTTCGGTACTTCAGGATTTTGGAGTTTCAAACTCACAACACTTGAAATCCTTCGATGTGACTTTCCCCGAAGTCTCAGATCTATTGACATGTTCCCCTCTGGCAACCAACGGCCAGGACCTACATTGGCTATTTCGCTTTCTCCTCAATCACAGAACTTTTGAAGTGCTCTCACTCCGGAGTTGGGGATCTTATGCCACCTGCCAACCTGGATTGGACAACTGTCAATCCTTTGCACTTAGATTCGACAACTTGGAATCTGTTTCCTCCTCAACACTCTCCTTTTCTTTCCTAGACACGAATCTAATGGTCCAAACTCCTTCCAACAATAGATCCGACGACTATTGTCTCTCCTCCTCCTGAGATTTGTTTCTCAAATCCCTTTCTCCTTAGAGGGTTCCTTAGACACTTAGTCAACTTTCGGATCCGTGCACTCCTTGCAATAGATCTTCGCGTCCCTTCATGAGAAAACTCAATCTATTTCTCTCGAGATTTTTGATTCAAAGACTCTGTCGATGCACTCCTTGCACCCATGGACACTCTGAACCTCGAATTTTGTCCCTTTCGACAACAATTCACTCTGAAATATTTGTCTCGTTAACCACTAACATGGCCCATCCACATTTAGTGTCGAAACCATTCTCTGATACCAATTCGTAACATCCCCGACCCTCTAGAGACGGGCTAATGCTACCATGCGGAATATACACTTATATGATATATATGCATTTTAATGCATTTAAAACACTTCATCACGATAACACAGAATTATTTCTACCAGTTCAGATTCAAACAATATTAACAGTAAATCCACATGCAACAAAATACATGATAGCATTCAAGCATCATAAAACATGCATAAAATACATAATTAAGAACAACAATGATACTTATCGTTTAGCTGGAGTAAATACACCAACTACATGCAAACCTTCCATGAACCTCCTAGCCTTAGACCGCGCTGCTCATCACTCTCAGCAGTAGGTCACCCCCGAGCTGGGAGTAAACTCCACTAGGAAAGGGAATTATAGGCTTGGCAAGGACAACAAGTAAGTTTCACAAAGAAATAGGAAGGATATTTTATCCCAGGAGCCACTTACGCCCACAACCCATAGACCCTCATTCCCCACACACCTGCTCCACCCCAAGAGGATACACCTTCATTAATACAATTTCATCGGCTAGTAAAACTCCCTTACCTTGGGCTTCAACAAAAAGTTGGACCAGAAGTATCAGAGTAGTGTAGCTACTACGGGACTCCCTTCTAGGAGAACTCACTTCCTAGCAAACTCTCTCACCTGGGAGAGTTTCTCACAGGCCTGACAACTTGCCTCTTCAACTAGTATTCAACTCAACAACAACCAGGTTTGGGTGACAAAAACAACAACAATAAGAGAAACAGAGAAAAAAAGGTATGGACACCCAAAAGAGCAACATCCTAACATTGAGTCACAACACGGCTCAGGCGACTAAAATTGTGTCGGCTTCACGGAAAGAAGCACATGAAAACTTCACAGTTTCTGGTTTTAGAGATGCATGAGAGTATGGAGAGGTTGGACGTAGAGGGAAAATAGGTTCAGGTCGAGGACGACACATGAACTTAGGTAGAGGATGGAAGAATGGGAATCCCCCCAACACAAGTTGATGCTTCAGCTTTAACTGCATGCGCCCAGGTCGACACTTGTCTTCCTGGAGATGCATGTTCTCCATTTAGCCTACATCCCACTTTCCAAGAACTTAAGATAACAAAAAAATATCATGTTCACCTTAATCTTTAGGAAATAATATTAAATATTATTCCTCTAGAGGTAAGCCCCCTAGCTTAGCCCTTAGGCCCAAATACTTAGCCCCCACTTCCTTACCCTACCTAGTTGAGCTTAGTCCCCCATAACTCTTCTTTGTGATTGATCTACACACAATAGTGTTTATATTTTTATTAATGTTCTGCATAATTACATATACAAAAATCAAGCTCATTGATCTTGGCATATGGCTCACCAGCCTAATAAACACATAGATCTTCCAGCTTATAACCACTTGTCTCACCAGCTTATAAGAAAAATTACAATTCAGAAGGGGCTCAACCTTGGGGTATTACACAATTGATGTTCCAGGTTCCATTACAATAGCCACAAAAATATTGTCCACACCCTTAGAGTAAGAGGAGGATGAGGAAGAGGAGGCACTGTCAAGGACAATTTCGTTGCAATTTCTGTCAATTCTAGATGCTGCCACATTTTTTAGTTAAAGTACTTTGTGACATCCTTATAGTTGTGCTTCATCCAAAGAAACCCTGCACAAGCTCTCCTTCCACATCCACCAATGATCCCATTATCACAAATTCCATACCCATTTCTTCACTTATGCCCCATGCCCGCACTATTCCCCCTATGTTGTCATTTGTCCCCATCATCAATATTCCTTATGACCCCATAGAACAACTAAAATCCACCCCTATCATTGAAGAGATTAAGCGACAAACTGTTAGTTCACTAAAATCCACCCCTCCACCACTCCATCATCCCTTCCCGACACTGACACTGAGACTAATGAAAAATAGCCCGAGGATCCATTCACTACAAATGTAGGAACCACATTCCCCTTCCATCCACCTTCCCCAACATCCTGCAGGTCCATGTTTCACTTGTCACCCCGCCAAAGAACAACCCCAATCCTGAGCCCTTTAAAGTACCATAGGTGCACGAGCATATGGGTTAAATGTAAATGTGTTGAACCTGCACAAAATAGATATAGCCAGGAATTGACATACACAGTTGTAGAGAAAATATGAGAAAATAGGAGCAAGAAAGAAAGAATAGAAGAATTTTCATTAACCAAATGAATGAATGATAATTTACACATGATATACTTTGTATAACTCAACCAATGTGCACTGGAGGAGAATATAATGCTCCATAGTGGTGGTCTAGAGTGATCTAGACACACACCAACAGTTATGGGAGTAAATTTCCACCTAGTCTAGTCTCTTAGGCAGTTATGGGAGTGAACTGCCACCTAGCTAAGTTAACTAGTCTATCAGTCTTCAATTAACTAACTGAAACAGAGTGAAGTGAGGAGGAGATCAGGGAATCATGGGTAATGCACTAATTTGGTGATGATCCCAAGGAAAATGTGCATTAGCTGGTGATGATCCCAATGTTGCATGGTGATAATCCCAATGTAGCATCTAGACTCCACTCAACTGATCAAACTGAAGTGAAAACTAAATATAATATTCTCCCTAGAGGAATATTCTTCCTAAAATATAGGAGATTGAATAATGAATAATAAATATAGGATAAACCTTAGGAAAAATAAATCCTAGGTGTGTGTGAAGTAACTCAAACACCCCCCTTGAACATCACTATGGTGAAAATAAAGAATGGGTCTCGACAACGAGGCCATGTTAGGTATCCAAATACAAAATATACACTAAAATAAACAAGGAAAGAGGTAAAACCTCATGGGAAAAAACCCCTCTCAAAGTACAATGTATGTAAACATAAGAACTAGCATTTGCTAGGAAATTGTGTCCTTCACTCCAAGACGACTGCACAGAGAATGAAACTCCTGCTCAGTGAAGCTCTTGGTGAGGATGTTTGCAGTCTGTTCTACTGAAGGAAAAAACTCCAGGCCGATGATCCACTCATGTAGTAAGTCCCGGATGTAGTGCATGTGGATCTTGATGTGCCTCATATGCTTCCTCTGAAATGGATCTCTGCAGAACTTCAGAGTGCTCTGGTTGTCATACCATATGACGATCGGTCAATGAAATTGAATTCCCAACTCAGTGAGAAAATTTTGTAGCCACATAGCCTGAATGGTTATGTTAACTACCCCTTTGTAAACTTCCTTGGTTGAAGATAGAGCAATAGAATCCTACTTCTTGCTCGACCAATAGATAGGCATGGAACCAAGATTGAGCGAGTAACCAAATGTGGACTTACAATCAATGTTATCACCAACCCAGTTAGAATCAGTGAACATGATGAGGTCCAATGTATATTTTGTAATAATGAATCCCAAAGGTGTTGGTTCCCTATACATATCGAAGGATATAGTTTTCATCCCTCCAATGTAGCTCATGCATCTCCTGCATGAACCTGAAGACTACGCCAATTGCATAGGAGAGGTATGGTCTGGAGTGTGTGAGATACAACAAGAAACCCACTAGCTATATGTGTAGTGTGCTATCAACCAATGGAGTTTCCCCGCCATGCTCAAGTCTGAATCCTAATAGGAAAGGATCCAGGGAATACTTGTAGTCTGCCATGTGAAATATCTCAAGGAGATACCGTGCATACTTGGCCTGAGATAGTTTGATTCATGATGCATCTTGATTGATCTTGAGTCCAAGGAAGAAATGTAGTGAACCAATGCCTATCATCAAGAACCTGTCATGTAGAATCCTCTTGACTACATCAATCGCTTAAGTCGAGAAATCGATGATCAACAAATCATCAACATACAAAACTAGGAGTAGAACTGAATTGACCATCCTGAGAATGTAAACATTTGGGTCTGATTTACAACGTACAAATTTTTGTGACAGTAGATAGGAGTCCATATTGGCATACCATGCCCTCAGAGCCTAATTGAGGCCATATTGAGACTTCTTCATTCAACAAACCAAAGATGAATCCTTCATAAATCCCTAGGGATGCTCCATATAGATCTCCTCAGAGAGATTGTCATGAAGAAGTGAATTATTCATCTCCATATGATGAACTTGCCGTCCCTTGGTTGTTGCAATGGAAAGTGCCAAACATATGGAATCCGTCTTCACTACTAGATCAAAGGTCTCATCATAGTCAATGCCATGCACCTATTGAAATCCTTTGGAAACAATCCTGGATTTGTATTTGCTATTTTGTCCATATTCTACGCTCTTGTTCCTATAGACCCATCTGCATCTGACAAGTTTCCTTCCTAAAGGAAGGGGAACTAGATCCCAATTTTGGTTCTCAAGGAGGGAGTTGTACTCCTTCTACATGGAAAATTCCCAAAAGAGATTTCCAGCAGCCTTGACATAATACTGTGGATCTGAAGATTGAACCAAGAAAATATGTATGGGTGAAACGGTTCAGTGGAAGTGAGTGAAAGAGGAGGCTCCTCGAAATCATATCGAGTCCTCCTAGTATCAGCTAGATCCCCAACAAGATCCCCTACATTCTGAAGAGTATTTTGATCCCACTTGGGCCTCGACTCTGGCTCTCCATCTACATATGCATGCAATGACTCTGCATCTGACTATACTGAATCTGTATCTGGATCATTTGAATCCTTTGAATTAGAACTCTCATCTGAATAAGAGTCAGCATGTGCATTCTCATCATCTTTTATAGGTGGAAGAACAAAGGTGTTTGCATGCAACTATTGAGGTACATGCGAGAAACTTTACTCGAATTGGACACTTCACTCAATGATGAGCCAGTCCGAGGAAATATCAGTAAGTTTGTATCCCTTCACACCGTCGGGGTATCCAACAAATATACACTCTATGCTCTGTGGATCAAGTGTCTTCCTCTTTTCAGAGGGAATTTGGGCTCATGCACATGACCCGAAAATACGAAAGTGGGTCACTTCCGGTTTGAGGTCGCTCCAAGCCTCGTAGGGGATCTTATCTTTGAAAGATATATGGGAAGATCTATTTTGGATGTAGGTTTCACAATTAAGTGCTTCATTCCATAATCTCTGTGGAAGTGACTTTGCATGTAGCATGTACGATGCCATCTCTTTTAGAGATATATTTTTCCGTTGAGCAAGTCTTTTTTGCTATGGAGTATAAGGATATGTTTGTTTCAACTAAATCCTTGCCTCATGACAAATATTTTGGATCTCATGGTTGACATAATCTCCCCCATTATCAGTACGAAGTATTTTGATTTCTTTCCTGACTGTGTCTCAACAAGGGATTTGAAATCTTTGAGGTGTTGAAAGACCTATGATTTTTTCTCGAGAAAGAAAATCCATGTCAAGCATGAGAAATCATAAACAAAAATGAGCACGTACCTTTCTTTGCTAATTTATGGATGCGAAAAAGGGCCCATGAGGTCACTATGGATCAGATCTAAAGGAGAGGAAGCTCTCTGAGTCTTTCCTTTGTCGAATTTCTCTTCAGGGTGTTTTCTAAGAACACATCCCTCACAAATTCCTTTGGAGAAGTGGATGTCAGGTAGACCATCAACCATTCCCTACTCCCTAATATATTGCATATATCTGAAATTTAAATGCTCGAACCTTTCATGCCATATCCTACTACTTTCATCAGAATGGGTAAGCAGTAATGCAAAATCTGGTTCAATAAATTCAGAAAATGTGTAGAGTCTAGATTGATTATTTACCTCATTGGTAGAAACCATGGAATTGGTTTTCATGTCATAGATATCCAATGCATTAGGTGTGAATATGAAACTCTTTCTAGTGTTGGAGTTAGTCATCTGATACATGGAGAGAATATTGATGTAAATTTTGGGAATGTGCAACATATTCTCGAAGCTTTCGTTTGTGAGTTCAATCCTTCCTTTGTCGGTGACCTAGAATGGAGAGTTGTCCCCCATCAGAATAGGAGGACCTTTTCATGCATCCAATGAAGAATATACCTATTTTGTGGCATCCATGTGGTTTTATTTTCTTGAATCTACAATCTAAGCATCGAGAGAGGAATTGATGGCAATCAAAGCATGGCTAGAATTGTCTTTCTTGGGATTCTGATATTCTCACTTCTTCTTCTTGGCACCCTCGGGAATGTGATCTCCAAGGTTGTTTTGTTGAATTATTTGGGTCATTAGATCTATCATTTTCTGCATACATGCGGATTCTGGATGGAATCCTTTATGGAAGTAAGAGAATTTATCTCATTTTCTTCCCTTTCCCATTTATCCTTTGTCTTTATCTTTAGATTTATGATATTTATGGCCACTTCCATATTTCATAGTAAGTGTATGCACCTTTAGGCCTTTGATTATTCCCATGTTGATGAGATTTCTCTGATCTTGTGTCAGAGACTCGATAAAGTCCTCAAGAGAGGGAATCTTCCAGGTAGATACAGATGTGAATCTAACTGAATGAAATGTGGATATAAACACTGAGTATTTTGGACCAAGTTTGAAGAGAATGGTGAGAACCATTTGTTTCTCCTCAGATTTATCAACCCTACAAGCCTTGAGTTGTGACATCAAATCCTTATATTTGGTAAAGAAATCTTAGAGATTGTCAAATCTTTTTGGATCAATTGTGAGAAATTCCACCTCGATCATGTGTCCCCTCATCTCATCCTATTTTCCCAAAATACCTTCAATGGTGGTCCAGGATTCATTGGGGGTTTTACAGGAGGATATGTGAAAGAGAAGTTTAAGAGAAATGAGACTGCAAATTGTTCCGAATGCTTCATCCATTCAATTTAGATACTTGGATGTTTCTATGTTTGATGTTGGTTCTTCCTCTATGTTCATAGTTAACCTATACAATCCTCTACTTCGAATATGAATTATCATCTTCTCCTTCCATGCAAAGAATTTGTAAGGTGTAAGAATAAATTCTTTTGGAAATTCCATTTTTTCATTGTCTTCAATCTTTGATACCTACAAAAATAATTTGGTGTGTCTTTTCCCTAGAAATATATCAGCTCTTATACCATTTAAATGTATTGAACCTGCACATAATAGATCTAGCTGGGAATTAACATACAAATTTACAGAGAAAATATGAGAAAATAGAAGCAGGAGAGAAAGAATAGAAGAATTCTCATTAACCAAAATGAATGAATGATAATTTGCACATGATATACTTTGTATAACTCAACTAATGTGTATTGGAGGAGAATCCAATGCACCATAGTGGTGTTCTGGAGTGATATGGACACACACCAGTAGTTACGGGAGTAAACTGCCACCTAGTCTAGTCTCTCGGGCAGTTACGGGAGTGAACTACCACCTAGTTGAGTTAACTAGTCTATCAGTCTTCATTTAAATGACTGAAACAAAGTGAAGTGAGGAGGATATCAAGGAATCATGGGTAATGCACTAGTCTGGTGATTATCCCCAAGTACAATGTGCATTAGCTGGTGATGATCCCAATGTTGCACGGTGAAAATCCCAATGTAGCATCTAGAATCCACTCAACTGATCAAACTGAAGTCAAAACTCAAGAGAATATTCTCCCTAGAGGAATATTCTTCTTAAAATATAGGAAAATGAATAATGACTAATAAACATAGGAAAAAACTTAGGAAAAAGAAAATCCTAGGTTTGTGTGAAGTAACTCCAACATTAAGATCCTTAAATCGACTTGATGGATACCCAGGAGGAAACTCATTTTGATCATAGTACGAGCTTCGTTAAAGAATAGATTGTGCCATTACTGTATGATCCAAAAAAATGTCACACCATACTGGAATTGTTCCTGGAGAACATGGAGGTGGTTGGGACGCTTCCTCAATAGGTCTAGGAAAATCTCACATGTAGCTTCAGAGTTTCTTCTGCTAGTCCCGATGGAACTCACACCCCCGGTATGTCTGAATGATCTATTGGTAGTGGTTAACCACTTACATCAAGGTTTCCCATGGATCCATCTCTCACTAGTGGTGATCTTGTGCCCTAGTCCATACCACAGATCTTTCATCTTATATGTGCCTTCACTGATCAACTTGAGCAACAAATAACTTTGGTGTAGCAAACGAATGAAGAGCTCACACATTAAACACACCAGTTGCACTAGCACATATTTGGGGCATATTCAACTAGGGATTGTGAGCATGGATTACACACACAAGTCGAGTCTAATGTTGTATCCATTTCTGACAAGTTTATCCAGGTTTTTCCCACATTCAAAAAGGTTTCTCCTGAGCTCCCTAAGGATATTACCCTGATTGCGCCAATGCAACAGGTTGAGCTTATCGAAGATGCATTTTCAAAATTAGTGGGGAGAATGGAAAACCTACAGTAGCAACTAGAAGCTATTCGGATCAAGGAGAAGGAGCATCCTAAGGCCATGCTTGAGAATATCACCCAGGTTGTTGGTGAAGGAGACACAGTCTGATCCTCCCTTTATCGTCAAGTTGGTTAGTGCAGTCAATTATTTTCCATGGTCAATGAATGGGTCATAATCTTAGAACAGAGGAACAAGTGGGTAGAATAAATCTGAATTCAAATCCAATAGATGAATAAGGAGGAACAGGAGATCACTAACCCCATTATGCAATAAGAGAAGTTCACTAAGATATAAGAAGTCGACGAGAGACTTGATGGGATGTATGAATCTACTCAAGCTGCCAAGAAAGAACTCAGGGACTTCAAGCCTACAATTTAGGATACCTATGTCAAGATGAAATAGTTGGATTTAGTTGCAGAGACTGAGTGGAAGACACTACTAGCCATTAAACTTGTAGAGCTCGATGTTGCAGTTACACAAGCATTTTTTGCGGGAGCTTCCATTTTGGTGTGGATGTGGCAGGATCGGGTGGAGTAGTATGACAACTTCCACTAGTAAGTAGTAAATATCATCCTAGATTTTTCCCCTCGATTTGAAGGAGTCCCCAGTGAGGAAGTGGAGGGTTTACTTGAGACGAATCAATGGTTGTGGTCGGGGCCGGTCAGGCCCTCAATTTTTAGAAATTCTAAATTTTTGGGAAAGTTACATATGTTAGCTAGAATATGAAGAAGCAATGGAAAATATTTAGAAGAATGGAGAGCTAAAAAAAAGTGTAACAGCAACAGAGACAGCCAAAGGTGCCATGTGCCAACTGGATGAGTAGTGAAAAGGGCTAGGAGCATCAAGCGCTAGCAAGGAAAAGCCGAAAAAATAGCGGAACAAGGAATCCAAGAAGCACCCAAGAGGAAAGTATAAAGAGGAAGGTAGTGCTACTAGGAAGAGGTTAATGGGTTATTGAATCGCAAAAGAGAGATATATTGTTACTACTATTGGTTGGGTTGGGATTGAGTCAGTCTTGATAAAATATGGTGATTTGATTTGCTAGTAGTATTGTTTTTGCACAATAGGTTTTGAGTCTGTAATGGGTATTTGGGGCTAGATCTCATTGTGAAATATTTTGAATTAGAAATACATTTATTTAATGACAAATAAGGGAGATGTTGCTAATATAATCAACTTTTTTGTGGCCTAAAATTCTTTCTTGTTGATCTATCTTGATGTATATGAATCTATTTTTTTGTCGCACTATTACTTCTTTCTTGTATGGATAGTATTTGATCACTCTTTGTGTATGTCTTTGGAATCTATTACGTGGCTCTAATTAATGTTAAGATAAATATAATGTTGTTTTATGTCTAACTCACTTCATCATCCAAGTCTCGGCTATGCATTGGACGAGACTTATTTCCCTTGTGGAAGGATGAATATGTCAGTGTTGCTAGAATACAATTGTGTCTTTTATTTTCAAACTTAGAGAACCCTAGTCTCAACCTTGTGCCAACGAGTATTTGGAATAGAGGGATCATAAACTTGTCACAAATACGATGGTAATTGGAATGATACTTATGTTCCTAGAGGATTTTACAATATACGTGGATGGAAAGATCACCTGGCTTCCAAGCCCAACCCATTTTTGGATATGAATGGATCACACACATCATGTAAACCATATAAGAGGCCATATGAAAATTTGGATACTTCCCTTGGGACATACATCTTGGATTTGATACAACTTTTGCTCGCATAGAAGACAATAATTTTGCCTAGTTAAATGAGGATCCATAAGTGGTAATATAGTGAATGAGAGGCACTGAGGATACCTTGAATTTTTTAAAATTATGACTCTCCATATAATATGCATAACATGGCCACTGCATATTGGTAGGGTATCCTAAGTAAATTATTCAA
>JASDQU010586543.1:36068-52367 GCA_032191745.1 Picea mariana | reverse complement strand
TTTCCCTGTGCTATAGCTCTCTGATATACGTGTGGGGTCCAACAGTAGTACTCGGCCCAATATCTCAGGGCATTAACTAAGGAGGATAGACCGTACCCTTAGCCGTACTACCCGACTACCCAGGTACTAGAGAGTATCTTCTTCAGTGTTGTTCTTGGTCACACTATAGCAGTCCGGTGGCCGATAGGTTTATCTAAAGAGGGCTTCAGGAAATCTAGGCCGATCCATACACAGGTGTTGTATGATGCGCTACCACTCGAAGGGGTACCAATAGGGGTTACAAGGGTGGCCAACAGGTGTGCACTTAAGAACCACTTGTATTTCCTACGTGTATGAATCCCTCAACCGCGGGTTTATGCACTTAATGACAGATCTCTGTGGCTTAAAGATGTCGGAATACGTCTCTACCCTAAAAAAAAATACCCACAATTCCTGCCAAGGAAAGTGCTTTGATACCACTTGCAAGATACCAGATATATAAAATATGCAGAATAGAAATAAAATGCTAGAAATGGCAGAATAACAATAAAATATCCATTAGAATCTTCACAATAACACATAAATGATATAAGAATATCAATAGAAATAGCACTTTGATTCAAAAAGCAATGTTCACAGGCCTCTTCGAGGGGGCAACCTCCAATCAAGAAGCACTCTGTTACAATAATCTTCAGGCTAGGGCTTTCATACCCTCAACCCTTATTTATACTAAATATGTCTATTAAGAGAAACATCTAGAGGAAGATCCTTCTAGAAGCAGAAGCTTCTATTAAGTCTTCTTACATCTGCCTTATTCTATTTTATTGAAAGGCCTTAATAATATTGACCTTTATTACAGCCGAGTACATTGATATACCTATGTGCATGTTAGGACCTTAACATAGTGTGTATGGATTTGGATGTGCCTCATCTGCTTCCTCTGAAATGGATCTCTACAGAACTTCAGAGTGCTTTGGTTGTCACACCAGATGACAATCGGTCAATGAAATTGAATTCCCAACTCAGTGAGAAAATTTTGTAGCCACATAGCCTAAATGGTTATGTTAACTACCCCTTTGTACACTTCCTCGGTTGAAGATAGAGCAATAGCAGCCTGCTTCTTGCTCGACCAATAGATAGACATGGAACCAAGTTTGAGCGAGTAACCAAATGTGGACTTGCAATCAATGTTATCACCAACCCAATCAGAATCAGTGAACATGATGAGGTCCAATCTATATTTTTTTTAATAGTGAATCCCAAAGGTGATGGTTCCCTATACATATCGAAGGATATAGTTTTCATCCTTCCAATGTACCTCATGCGGCTCTTGCATGAACTTGAAGACTGCGCCAATTGCATAGGAGAGGTATGGTCTGGAGTGTGTGAGATACAACAAGCAACCCACTAGCTATATGTGCAGTGTGCTATCAACCAATGGAGTGTCCCCACCATGCTCAAGTCTGAATTCTGATAGGAAAGGATTCAAGGAATACTTGTAGTTTGTCATGTGAAATATCTCAAGGAGATATTGTGCATACTTGGCCTGAGATAGTTTGATTCATGATGCATCTTGACTGATCTTGAGTCCAAGGAAGAAATGTAGTGAACCCATGTCTGTCATCAAGAACCTTTCATGTAGAATCCTCTTGACTACATCAATCGCTTAAGTCAAGCAATCGATGATCAACAAATCATCAACATAAAAAACTAGGAGCAGAAGTAAATTGACCATCCTGAGCATGTAAACATTCGGGTTTGATTTACAATGTACAAATTTTTGTGACAGTAGGTAGGAGTCCATATTGGCATACCATGCCCTCGGAGCCTAATTGAGGCCATAATGAGACTTCTTCATTCAACAAACCAAAGATGAATCCTTCATAAATCCCTGGGGATGCTCCATATAGATCTCCTCAGAGAGATTGTCGTGAAGAAAAGAATTATTCATCTCCATATGAAGAACTTGCCATCCCTTGGTTGTTGCAATGGAAAGTGCCAAACATATGGAATCCATCTTTGCTACTAGAGTGAAGGTCTCATCATAGTCAATGCCATGCACCTATTGAAATCCTTTGGAAACAAGTCTGGATTTGTATTTGCTAATTTGCCCATATGCTATGCTCTTGTTCCTATAGACCCATCTGCATCTGACAAGTTTCCTTCCTGAAGGAAGGGGAACCAGATCCCAATTTTGGTTCTCAAGGAGGGAGTTGTACTCCTTCTACATGGAAAATTCCAAAAAGATATTTCCAGCAGCCTTGACATAATACTGTGGATCTAAAGATTGAACCAAGAAAATATGTCTGGGTGAAATGGTTCAGTGGAAGTGAGTGAAAGAGGAGGCTCCTTGAAATCAGATCGAGTCCTCCTAGTATCAGTTAGATCCCCAACAAGATCCCCTACATTCTGAAGAGTAGTTTGATCCCACTTGGGCCTCGTCTCTGGCTCTCCATTTGCATATGCATGAAATGACTCTGCATATAACTATACCAAATCTGTATCTGGATCATTTGAATCCTCTGAATCAGAACTCTCATCTAAATAAGAGTTAGCATGTGCATTCTCATCATATTTTATAGGTGGAAGAACAAAGGTGTCTGCATGCAACTATTGAGGTACATGCGAGACACTTTACTCGAATTGGACACTTCACTCAATGATGAGCTGGTCCAAGGAAATATCAATAAGTTTGTATCCCTTCACACCATTGGGGTATCCAACAAATATACACTCTATGCTCTGTGGATCAAGTGTCTTCCTCTTTTCAGAGGGAATCTGGGCCCATGCACCTGACCCGAAAATACAAAAGTGGGTCACTTCTGGTTTGAGGTCGCTCCAAGCCTCGTAGGGGATCTTATATTTGAAAGATATATGGGGAGATCTATTTTGGATGTAGGTTGCACAATTAAGTGCTTCATCCCATAATCTCTGTGGAAGTGACTTTTCATGTAGCATGTACGATGCCATCTCTTTTAGAGATCTATTTTTCCATTGAGCAAGTCTTTTTTGCTATGGAGTATAAGGATATGTTTGTTTCAACTAAATCCTTGCCTCATGAGAAATATTTTGGATCTCATGGTTGACATAATCTCCCCCATTATTAGTACGAAGTATTTTGATTTCTTTCCTTATTGTGTCTCAACAAGGGCTTTGAAATCTTTGAGGTGTTGAAAGACCTATGATTTTTTCCTGAGAAAGAAAATCCATGTCAAGCATGAGAAATCATAAACAAAAATGAGCACGTACCTTTATTTTCTAATTAATGGATGCAGAAAAGGGCCCATGAGGTCACTATGGATCAGATCTAAAGGAGAGGAAGCTCTATGAGTCTTTCCTTTGTTGAATTTCTCTTCAGGGTATTTTCCAAGAACACATCCCTCACAAATTTCTTTGGCGAAGTGGATGTCAGGTAGACCATCAACCATTCCCTACTCCCTAATATATTGCATATATCTGAAATTTAAATGCCCAAACCTTTCATGCCATATCCTACTGCTTTCATCAGAATGGGTAAGCAGGAATGCAAAATCTGGTTCATTAAATTCAGAAAATGTGTAGAGTCTAGATTGATGATTTACCTCATCGGTAGAAACCATGGAATTGGTTTTCATGTCATAGATATCCACTGCATCAAGTGTGAATATGGAACTCTTTCTGGTGTTGGAGTTAGTCATCTGATACATGGAGAGAATATTGACGTAAATTTTGGGAATGTGCAACATATTCTCGAAGCTTTCGTTTGTGAGTTCAATCCTTCCTTTGTCGGTGACCTCGACTGAAGAGTTGTCCCCCATTAGAATAGGAGGACCTTTGCATACATCCAATGAATAATAGACCTATTTTGTGGAATCCATGTGGTTTTATGTTCCTAAATCTACGATCTAAGCATCGAGAGAGGAATTGATGGCAATCAAAGCATGGCTAGAATTGTCTTTCTTGGGATTCTGATATTCTCACCTCTTCTTCTTAGCACCCTCAAGGATGCGATCTCCAGGGTTGCTTTGTTGAATTATTTGGGTCATTAGATCTGTCATTTTCTGCATACATGCGAATTCTGTATGGAATCCTTTATGGAAGTAAGAGCATTTATCCCATTTTCTTCCCTTTCCCATTTATCCTTTGTCTTTATCTTTAGATTTATGATATTGATGGTCGCTGCCATATTTCATAGTAAGTGTATGCACCTTTAGGCCTTTGATTATTCCCATTTTGATGAGCTTTATCTTCTCTTGTGTCAAAGACTCGATAAAGTCCTCAAGAGAGGGAATCTTCTAGGTAGATACAGATATGAATCTAACTTAATGAAATGTAGATACAAACACTAAGTATTTTGGACCAAGTTTGAAGAGAATGGTGAGAACCATTTGTTTTTCCTCCTTAGATTTATCAACCCTGCAAGCCTTGAGTTGGGACATCAAATCCTTATATTTGGTAAAGAAATTTTAGAGATTGTCAAAGCTTGTTGGATCAATTGTGAGAAATTCCACCTCGAGCATGTGTCCCCTCATCTCATCCCATTTTCCCAAAATAACTTCAATGGTGGTCCAGGATTCATTGGGGGTTTTACAGGAGGATAGTGAAAGAGAAGTTTAAGAGAAATGAGCCTGCAAATTGTTCTGAATGCTTCATCCATTCGATTTAGATACTTGGATGTTTCTATGTTTGATGTTGGTTCCGCCTCTGTGTTCATGGTTAACTTGTACAATCCTGTACTTCGAATATGCATTATCATCTTCTCCTTCCATGCAAATAATTTGTAAGGTGTAAGAATAAATTCTTTTGGAAATTCCATTTTTTCATTGTCTTCAATCTTCAGTACCTGCAAAAATAATTTGGTGTGTCTTTTCCCTAGAAATATATCGGCTCTTATACCATTTAAATGTGTTGAACCTACACATAATAGATCTAGTTGGGAATTAACATACAAATTTACAGAGAAAATATGAGAAAATAGAAGGAGGAGAGAAAGAATAGAAGAATTCTCATTAACCAAAATGAATGAATGATAATTTACACATGATATACTCTGTATAACTCAACTAATGCATACTAGAGGAGAATCCAATGCACCATAGTGGTTTTCTAGAGTGATATGGACACACACCAGTAGTTACGGGAGTAAACTACCACCTAGTCTAGTCTCTCGGGCAGTTACGGGAGTGAAATACCACCTAGTTGAGTTAACTAGTCTATCAGTCTTCATTTAAATCACTAAAACAGAGTGAAGTGAGAAGGATATCAGGGAATCATGGGTAATTCGCTAGTCTGGTGATTATCCCCAAGTACAATGCGCATTATCTAGTGATGATCTCAATGTTGCATGATGATAATCCCAATGTAGCATCTAGAATCCACTCAACTGATCAAACTGAAGTCAAAACTCAAGAGAATATTCTCCCTAGAGGAATATTCTTCCTAAAATATAGGAGACTTGATAATGAATAATAAACATAGGAAAAAACTTAGGAAAAAGAACATCCTAGGTTTGTGTGAAGTAACTCCAACATTAATATCCTTCAAACGACTTGATGGATACCCAGGAGGAAACTCATTTTGATCATAGTATGAGCTTCGTTAAAGAATAGATTGTGCCACTACTATATGATCCACAAAAATGTCACACCATACTGGAATTTTTCTTGGAGAACACAGACGTGGTTGGGAAGCTTCCTCAATAGGTCTAGGAAAATCTCACATGTAGCTTCAGAGTTGCTTCTGCTAGTCCCGATGGAACTCGCACCCCCGGTATGTCTGTATGATCTATTGGTAGTGTTTAACCACTTACATCAAGGTTTCCCATGGATCCATCTCTCACTAGTGGTGATATTGTGCCCTAGTCCACACTACAGATCTTTCATCTTATATGTGCCTCCACTGATCAACTTGAGCAACAAATAACTTTGGTGTAGCAGACGAATGAAGAGCTCACACATCAAACACACTGGTTGCACTAGCACATATTTGGGGCATCTTAAACTAGGGATTAAGAGAATGGATTACACACACAAGTAGAGTCTAATGTTGTATCCATTTTTGGCAAGTTTATCCAGGTTTTTCCCACATTCAGGAAGGTTTCTCCTGAGCTCCCTAAGGATATTATCCTGGTTGCGCCAATGCAACAGGTTGAGCTTATGGAAGATGTATTTTCAAAATTAGTGGGGATAATGGAAAACCTACAGTAGCAACTAGAATCTATTCGAATCAAGGAGAAGGAGCATCCTAAGGCCATGCTTGAGAATATCACCCAGGTTGTTGGTGAAGGAGACACAGCCCGATCCTCCCTTTATCATCAAGTTGGTGAGTGCAGTCAGTTATTTTCCATGGTCAATGAATGGGCCAGAATCTTAGAACAGAGGAACAAGTGGGTAGAATAAATCTTAATTCAAATCCAATAGATGAATAAGGAGGAACATGAGATCACTAACCCCATTGTGAAACAAGAGAAGTTCACTAAGATATAAGAAGTTGACAAGAGACTCGATGGGATGTATGAATCTACTCAAGCTGCCAAGAAAGAACTCAGGGACTTCAAGCCTACAATTCAGGACACCTATGTTAAGATGAAACAATTGGATTTAGCTGCAGAGACTGAGTGGAAGACACTACTAGCCATTAAACTTGTAGAGCTCGATGTTGCAGTTGCACAGGCATTTTTTGCAGAAGCTTCCATTTTGGTGCAGATGTGGCAGGATCGGGTGGAGTAGTATGAAAACTTCCACTAGTAAGTAGTAAAGATCATCTTAGATTTTTCCCCTCCATTTGAAGGAATCCCCAATGATGAAGTGGAGGGTTGACTTGAGACGAGTCAATGGTTGTGGTCGGGGTCGATCAGACCCTCTATTTTTAGAAATTCTGAATTTTTGGGAAAGTGCATATGTTAGCTAGAATATGAAGAAGCAATGGAAAATATTTAGAAGAACGGAGAGCTAAACAAAAGTGTAACAACAACGGAGATAGCCAAAAGCGCCATGTGCCAACTAGATGAGCAGTGAAAAGGGCAAGGAGCATCAAGCACTAGCAAGGAAAAGCTGGAAAAATAGCGGAACAAGGAATCCAAGAAGCACCCAAGAGGAAAGTATAAAGAGGAAGGTAGTGCTACTAGGAAGAGGTTAATGGGTTAATGAATCACAAAAGAGAGATATATTGTTACTACTATTGGTTGGGTTGGGATTGAGTTAGTCTTGATAAAATATGGTGATTTGATTTCCTAGTAGTATTATTCTTCCATAATAGGTTTTGAGTCTGTAATGGGTATTTGGGGCTAGATCTGCAATATTTTGAATTAGAAATAAATTTATTGTATGACAAATAAGGGAGATGTTGCTAATATAATCAACTGTTTTGTGGCCTAAAATTCTTATTCTTATTGATCTATCTTGATGTATATGAATCTATTTTTTGTCACACTATTACTTCTTTCTTGTATGGATAGTATTTGATCACTCTTTGTGTATGTGTTTGGAATCTATTACATGGCTCTAATTAATGTTAAGATAAATATAATGTTGTTTTATGTCTGACTCACTTCATCATCCAAGTCTCAGCTATGCATTGGGCGAAACTTATTTCCCTTGTGGAAGGATGAATATGTCAGTGTTGCTAGACTACAATTGTGTCTTTTGTTTTCAAACTTAGAGAACCCCAGTCTCAACCTTCTGCCAATGAGTATTTGGAATAGAGGGATCATAAACTTTTCACAAATACGATGGTAATTGGAATGATACTTATGTTCCTAGAGGATTTTACAATATACATGGATGGAGAGATCACCTGGCTGCCAAGCCCAACCCATTTTTGGATATGAATGGATCACACACATCATGTAAACCATATAAGAGGCCATATGAAAACTAGGATACTTCCCTTGGGACATACATCTTGGATTTGATACAACTTTTGCTCGCATAGAAGACAATATTTTTGGCTAGTTAAATGAGGATCCATAAGTGGTGATATAGTGAATGAGAGGCACCGAGGATACCTTGAATTTTTTAAAATTATGACTCTCCATATAATATTCATAACATGGCCACTGCATATTGGTAGGAGAGCCTAATTAAATTAGTCAAGTAATCATCCAATTTTCTAGTCTTGAACTTTTTAGTTGGTGCCCTCCAATTTTTCATAAAATCCTTAGGATTCCTGAGGGAATCCTTGTTGAACTTATGCTTATACTGAGAGGGGGGGGGGTGAATTAGTATAATATAATTTTTTTTAATTGAGCATTCATCGATCATTCATTAACTTTAAAATAGAAAATTCATGTAAACTCAATCACATAAAAAAAAAGAGTTTAACTTGGAAACCCTTGCGGGAGAAAACCACAAAAGCTTATCTTTATAAATGTCTATAGGAACCAAACTACTATTAAAAATATTTTAGGCACCAACCTAATAGAGAAAACAATCTCCTCATCTAAGCATTGACTCAACAAGATATTATATAGGCACCAACCTACTGGAGACACCAATCTCCCTAGTTGAGAACCAACTCAACAAGACTTGTGTAGGTACCAACCTAATGGAGACACCAATATCCTCAACTGATCACCAAATCAGTGAGATCTATATAGGTACTGATATGGATCTTGGTGGATGATATCTGGATGGCATGAATTCTGAGAGAGGAGAAACTTATACATGCCAATATTGCATGAAAAGAAGCATGGACAAAAAAAAAACATGTAAATGAAGTACTTGGGAGGTGAGGCTCAAATATGAGCCTCACCTCTAAAACTAAATACTTGCAAATCACTCAGAGCTAATTAATCTCAAAATTAACAATAGAAAATATGAGAGAAGCCAAAATGAGTAACTTGATGTTATGAGAAGGCTTGCTAGGCCTTTATATAGCATTACAAAATGGTCTATTGGACAAAACCAAAAACAAATCATTAAATGAGTCTTTATTATTAGTATAATAGATCTAACTACCCAACTAACTAAGTAGTGGAAAATAAAACCTAATACAATAATGTAAAAAAATCATTAAATCAGTCTCTATTATTATAATAATAGATCTAACTACCCAACTAACTAAGTAGTGAAAAATAAAACCCAATACAATAATGGAGAGGTGTGACTCTCTTTGACCCATATGGGAAACCTGTTAGCCCAATTAATTAATGAGGAAGTTAGCCCAATTAATTAATGAGGAAGTGGGCATCTCCTTGATCCACATTGGAAATCTATTAGCTTTATATATTTATGACTTTTTCATCTAAATTTTGACCACATACCCTCTAAAATTCAGATCATTCCTCCCCCCTTAGAAAATGATGGTCCCCATCATTTCACCCATGATAAAAAGAAAAACTCTATTATCATACCATTATGATTACAATGTGAAAATACCCAATGAAGAGAATGGTTTTGTGTGGTTGACCCATAACTTAGTTGAGAATGGCATTGTACATCGTGACTTTGAGAATTTTGAACATCATTATGCAAATCTATTCATAACTTCTGCTACAGGTGATGAAATCCAATTCCATCAAAGACCCATTTGATATACTAAAGAGATATTTCAATCAGTATATGGAACTTTCTATGAGGTGGTCTATAACGTCTGCAACCACCAACAAGCCGATAAACATCACTTCATGGATGTCTCTCCTTGATCTGATCCCATTTAGTAGCACCCCCGACCACCCACGTCGGGCCATGTTACTCCAAATAACGCACTGATACCATATATATTAATATACATATCTATCTAATAAAAATTAACATCTATAACATTTTGTTCATGACACTATTCATGCAAAAATAACATTAAAACATACATGCATTAAACACAGACAATTCTAATAACATTATACCTTTATTTCAAGATACACATCATACAAAGAACATAGATTTGGTACTTATCTCTTAATAGATGACCACCAACTGCATGCATACCTCCCACAAACCTCCCATCCTTATACCATGTTTCTCATCATGCTCAGTAGTGGGGTCACCCCCGAGTTGGGACTAAACTCCACCAAGAAAGGGATTCCTAGGCTAGGCAAGGACAACAGGAAGGTCACACAGATCAACCAGAAGGATTTTCTCCCAAGAGCTAGCTCACACTAACATCCTACAACCTCTCATTCCCCGCATGCTTGTCCCACCCCAGGAAGTGTGTCCATTCTCTCCTCAACAATCCTTCGACTACCCCACTTCCCTTCCAGGACTTCAGTAACAGGCCGAACAAGAATTCTCAGAGCACTATAGTTGTCGTTGGGCTCCCTCTGGGAAAAATCGCTTCCCCAACAATGTCTCTCACCTAGAGATATTTTCTTACAGGCCTGACAACCTGCCTTTTCAAACCCACAGGCCTGACAAACTGCTTCTTCCATCCATGGGCCTGACAGCCTACCTCTTCAAACCCACAGGCCTAAAAACCCACTTCTTTAGTCTAGCTCCAAACTCAATTCAAGTAAGGGTGATGGAGACAACAAATCTCGGTATAGATTTGATGATGGAAGCAAGCCATGCTCAGTCAAGGAACTACGTTGGAAACAACATCAAATAGTTAAGGCACAATATGGCTCAGGAAAAGTATTGGTGCATTGTGCTTCATAGGAAAAGTACAGGGTAGCTCCAAGTGCCTGCAGATTCCAGGGGTGTGTGAATGATCAAGGGGTCAATGATGAAGGAAATGACTCAATGTGTGAATCCCTAGGGAGTATGGAAGACTTGCCAGAATGGGGATGGTTACGAACATGTCTTCCTGAAGGTGCATGAGATCCACTTAACACTCGTTCCCTTTCCCTGGGAACTTAGGACAACACAGATTGTGTCAACCTTATCCTTTTGGAAATAGCAATATAATTTTATCCCTTTAGAGGTAATCCCTCTATCTTATCCCCTATTCCTAGACACTTATCCCCTTCCCTTACCCTACCTAGTGGATCTTAGTCCCCCATAATTGTTTCTTCGTGGTCGGTCTACACGCAATGGTGTAATTTTTATTAATGATGTGTGTATTTTTATATACAAAATTAGGCTCATTAGCATTTTCATCTAGGATCTTTGTCCTAATAAACACATAAGTATTCTATCTTATAAACACTTGGATCACCATCCTATAACATAATTAAAATTCATTAGGGGCTCGACCTTGGGGTGTTACAATCTCCTCCCCTTATTTTTGCATTGTCCTCAGTGCAACTTATTTACACAACGACAATGTGATTTCGAAAAATCTTCAAAACGATGTGGGTACTCTGCCCGCATAGCATCATCATGCTCCCATGTTGCGTTCTCAGGACCGTACTAGGTCCACTGGACTTTTACAAGCCCTATGGATCGATTCTGAAGATGCTTGATTTTCTAGTCTAGTATGTGCACCAGATGCACCTGAAAATAATTTTCTTTCTCCACCTGAATCACATTCCAATTGAAAAAATGATTAGCATTAGGTATATATTTATTAAGAAATGAAACATGAAATACATTATGTATAGGCATAGATGAAGGCAATTCAAGCATATAAGCTACTAGACCAATCCTCTCTAGGATTTCAAACGGCCCGCAATATCTGGTTGCCAACTTGGAACAATTTCCCAGCTTTAGGGAACTTCTGTTGGCCTTCACTTTCAAGAATACATGATCCCCTACTTTAAATTCCTTGTGAGTTATGTTCTTATCAGCATAGTGTTTCTTCCTATCTTTGGCAACCTTCAAATTATGTTTAATATTCAACATTTTATCTTCCATTTTTTTGAGCAACTCTGACCCAACCACTGCCCTATCAACCAGGTTGTCCCATCTTACTCGGGTGTTGCACTTTTTTCCATAATGTGCCTCAAACAGGCTCATATTCAGTGATCCTTGACACCCATTGTTGTATAAAAATTCCACCAAGTGTATATAAACTTCCCTTTTATATGGTTTGCCCATCACATACATCCTTAGCATATCCTCTATCATTTGGTTCACCCTTTCTTTTTTCCCATCCGACTAAGGATGATATGTTGTGTTGAAGTCCAGATTTGTTCTAAACCCTTTGAATAGCCCCTTCCAAAACTTTGAGGTAAACGTTGGGTATCTATTAGATCCAATTGTCTTGGGTATGCCATGCAAGTGTGCTACTTCCCTTATATAAATATCAACAACATCGGTTTCCTTGTGAGTAGTCTTCAATGAGATGAAATGGTCAGCTTTAGTAAGCTTGTCCACTACCACCATGATTGCATCATGTTGCTTGCTTGTTCTCGGAAATCCTGTGATGAAATCCATTGTTACAACTTCCCACTTACACTCAGGAATGGGTAATGGATGCAGTAAACCAGTTGGGTGTCTATGATCATCCTTTACCCTTTGAAATTCCCAACATTTGGCAATATGATCAGCAATCTCCCTTTTCATGTCTAGCCAATAATATTGGCTCTTGACCGATGAAACTATTTTCTGATATCCTAGGTGTCCTGCATAAGGTACATTGTGCATTTCTTTTAAAATCTCACTCCTCAATTCAAGATAATTGGGTACATAAAATCGGTTTATGTGCAAGATAATTCCATCATTTCCTAATTCATAATCCTCAACTTTCTACTACATTTTACCTTGTTGTAATTTTGTTACCAATTCCATGTATTGCAAATCTGATTTTGCAGCCTCCACAATTATGTCTTTCGAATTTGATTGGTACATGCTAATGGTTGTAGCATGGAACTCATGCACTCTTCTGCTAAGTGCATCAATCACTTTGTTCTCTTTCCCCTTGATATGCTTTATATCAAAGTCACACTCACATACAAATTCCAACCACTTTCTTTACCTAGCATTCATATGATGATCAAACAAATACTTAAGACCATTATGGTATGTCCTTAGATTAAACCTATTTCCCATGAGGTAGTGCCTCCACTTCTTCAAAGCGTGCACTATGGCTTCCAACTCCAAATCATGAGTGGGATAGAGCCTTTCATGCTCTTTATATTTTCTGGACTCGAAACATATTACAAATACGTTCTGACTAAGGACTCCTCCAAGTCCTTCTTTGCACGCATCTATACAAACCATGAAATCTTCCTTCAGATCAACAATCCACAGAATTGGATCACTGGTTAATAACTTATTCAATTGTTGGAAGCTCTTTTCACATTTTTTTGTCCATTGAAAATTTTCCCCATTCCTTTGCAAGGAAGTGATGGGATGATCTATTCTCGAAAACCCCACAATGAACCTTCTGTAGTAGTCAGCTAGACCCATGAAGGATCTAATTTCTGTCACATTATTAGGTGTTGTCCACCCTTTAATGGCCTCAATCTTTTTAGGATCCACTGCTATCCCTTCTTTAGATATGATATGCCCCAAATAGTGAATTTTGTTTTGATAAAATGAGAACTTGCTCAATTTGGAATACATTTGATGTTGTCTTCTTCAGACTTGGAATATACAAGCATTTCATCCAGAAAGACAATGACAAACTTGTCTAATATTCCCGGAAAACACCATTCATTAAGCACATAAAAACAACTGGTGCATTTGATAACCCAAATGGCACCACTGTGAACTCATAATGACCATACCTTGTCCTGAAGGCGGTCTTGTTGATGTCTTCCTCTTTAATCCTTACCTGATGATATCCCGACCTAAGATCAATCTTTGAGAATATTGTTGCATCCTTCAACTGATCAAAGAGATCATCAATCCTTGGTAGAGGATACTTGTTCTTTATAGTCACTTTGTTCAACTATATGAAATCGATGCACAATCTCAATGTCCCATCTTTATTCTTCACGAACAAGACTAGGGCACCCCAAGGTGACACACTTGGGAATATATACCCCTTCCTAAAAATTTCTTCAAGCTGCATTTGCAACTCATTATGTTTTGGTGTACTTATTCTCTAAGGAGTCTTTGACACTGGAGCTGCTCCATGCATCAAATTTATAGAGAAATCAATATCTCTCTTTGGGGGTAGCCCTAGTACCTCCTTGAACACATCTTCAAAATCTTCCAGGACTGCATGATCCTCTAGATTTGGCACCTTATCCTTAGATGCTTCCTCCATATGGGCTGAAAATATTTGACAACCCTTCCTATAACACTTTTTCAGTTGAATTGCTGAAATTTCTTTGATAGTCATTGCCCTAGGGATTTCTTGCACTTTCCTTAGGTTCCCTTCCTCATCCAAGAAAGTAAATTTACTTTTATGATAGTCTAGGATAGCATGATTTTGGTCCAACCAATCCATCCCAATTATACATTCATGGTAACCTAAAGGCAAGATGTTCAAATCTTCCCTTGTGCTCAGTCCATTCATGTTTATAAGGCATGACTTAACCATATCATTAAATTTTATTTTGGCTCTAGTAGCCATCTACACCAACCAAGATTTTTCATGCTTGTTTCTTGGCAAATGAAAACTTTCCACCATCTTAGGATCTATATAAATATGACTAGCTCCTAAATCAATTAAAATACTAATGGTTCGGTTATGGATCATACCTTCTACTTCAATCATATGTGATTGATACTCTAGTTTCATGTTGTCCAGGGCTGCATAGATATTGAGTACACTTCTTCCCATGTTCTCCATTGTTTCAGCTCGTTGTACATTGTGAACAACTCTCACTTTGTCACTTCTGTGAGGACAATCTCTAAACATTTGATCTCCTTTACAACCCTAACATTGACTTGGTGGCTTCCTTGGCCTTTGACAACCTGTCTTAATCATTATGGATTCTCTAGAAGTTGGTTTTCCCTGAGGATTATTTCTAAAGAATGGTGGCTTAGTTCTCTTCTTCCTCTGATCCATCTTGAATTTCTTCTTGTCTTCCCAATCTTTTTGGAAAGTTGGTCTTTCTTTTTGTTGGTCATATAGGAACTTAGCTCGCCTTATGGCCTCCTCCAATGTTTTGGGATCATCATATTGTATTTTATCACTAATGAATGATGGAAAACCACTCAAATAACTCTAAATATTGGTTGTCTCATCCTTGATGAAAGATACATACTTCAACAATTCTAAAAACATTCTTTCATATTCATATATTGGCATACTCCCGAGCTTGAGTTCAAAGAACTCTTTCATTTTCTTGTCATAGTATCTCTTAGTCAAGTATTTTTTTTTGAATTACTTCTTGAATTACCTCCAAGTAACATTTTTATCTTTAATGTGATGCATCTTCACAAGTTGATCCCACCACATGGATGCCTTTCCTTTGAGTTGATAGATGGAAATTCTTCCTTATACATGAGAATAATAATTATGAAATTGAAAATATTTTATCATGCCTAGAAGCCATGACTCTGCATCTTCATCCTTATTGTGCTCACCATCAAATGTAGGAGGTTTGATTTTTTCATTTCCCCTCGTAGCTCATCCACCCCATACTTCATATGCTTCCTAACAAGGGATGGACTTGAGCCGTTGTGTGCTCTCTTATTGGAATTCCTCGGGGAGTGGCGACGATGTCCGCTAACACTTCTTGTTCTTCTTTTCTCATTGGGAGACATGTGACTCCCTGATTTTCTTGAGACACTCTCCTTATCCAATTTATTTTCTATTATTTCTAGGATCTGCATCAAGTTCATGTTGAATTCTCCCTATTTCTCCTTGGCTCTCATAATATTTTTGTTATCTGCTCGATGAATTTGGACCTCTTTTTGTAATTCTTTTATAATTTTCATCATGCCTAAGTATTTATCTATTTCTTCTCCATGCCCATTGGAGTTTGTTCCTTCAACTCCAAAATGGACATCCATTCCTCTAGATTCATTCTTTGAATTGTAAGCATCATGTGCCTTCTCCATTTCTCTGCACTATGTGACAATTAAGTTTGGTTCCATCAATTGTTAATTATGCAAAATGTGTAGTCAACCGAATTTTTGTCAGGCTATTAGAATTAATAGTTTTCCAGAATAACATAAACCAATATGGTTCAACAAAATAATATCCAACTCATTTTTAGTGGGTCTTGGTCGATCAAGAACCTCTCAGGATTTTATCTCTAAGACCATCTTTTTTCTGTAATAATTTTCGGGCACTGGTTCCTTTTCTTCAGCCCTTGGTTCACATGTGACTATGGGTGTGACCCAGTGCTAATGATTTTGTAGAAATTTCGATACAAATTAATGTATTCCTGCGATTCTCCTGATCTAACAATTACCACAACTTGTTAAATACAGAATCACTTCTACTATTATTGCGGAAGCAATTTAAACCACGATCTCAACCACAGTGCACAAAGTGAAATATCAATAACACAAAACACATAAGTTTTACCGGGGAAAGCGTAAAGCTAAAAACCCCACTATCATATATTATGAATCATGAAACAATCTCATACAAAGCTCTAATCCAAGAGCTCTCAGTACA
>JASDQU010586542.1:49775-70665 GCA_032191745.1 Picea mariana | reverse complement strand
TTTTTTTTTTATTTAATTGAGCGCTTCAGGGATTTGAAGCTCTTGAAGCTATGGAGGAGGATCACTACCAGGTGTTAGGGTTATAGTCAGGCCGAGAGGGTTTAAAACTTTCAGTGGCCAATATTCGCAAGGCCTACAGAGCTCAAACCCTTGTCTACCATCCCGACAAAAGGCCCGACGACCCCAATGCGGCGGCCCTCTTCCAGAAGATCCAGATCGCCTACGATCTTCTCATCGATGAGACCACCCGCAAGGCCTTTGATGAATTCGTGCGGCTGAGGGATGAAAGGCTCAGCAGAGAACACCAGAGCGCCTCTAATGTCTCTTCGAAGCGCAGGAAAATGATGGACGAGCTCAATGAGCAGGAAAAGGCCTTTGATGCACAGAAGCAGAAGGAGGAGAATGACAAGGCCGAGGAGGACAGAGCCGCAAAGAAGCTCCGAGAGGAAATTGCCAGGATTCGAGCCAAGCACATGCAGAAATCCTTCAATTTCACGCAGTCTTTTGCCGAGGTGGCGAAGAAGGAGTCTAAGGTGGATTCTAGGCAGGCCTTGGACAAGGAAAATATGGTGAAAGCTACTTGGAATTTTTTGTCTGGATGTGGCGATTACAGTGCCGAGAGGCTTCGGGAAATCTTCGAGTATTTTGGCACAGTGGAAGGTGCCGTTATTCGTCGCAAGGGTTTCAAGAAGAAAGGATCCGCCATAATTGTTATGGGCTCCAAAGCTGAAGCAGTTAGTGTTTTGTTTTTATTGCGGATGATGGCTTCAATAGACATAGATATGACTCCAGTTCTCTCTGGTGAGGGTTCCAGCACTCAAGTCAAACCAAGCACTTCCACCAAGCAGGCCAAATGCTTCGAAATCAAGAATTGGAATGCCGTGGCTCTCTGGGCGTGGGGTACGTACGAGTTTCAAACTTTAAACCCACGTTGTTCCATATTTTTTTGGTTTACAGTATGTTTGCGCATTTTATTTTATTGATGTTGTGAACAGGAGGCCAGGGGGTCAACGCACCACCTAACCTTTCCATGCATTCCAGCCAGAGTCGTAGATGCTTCTTGCTATCTCCTTTATAAAGAGATCGATTCTCATCCTTTGCACTCCAGAGCACTCGGCTTTAGTTTAGGCCTTGTTATATCTGAGATACGTGGAAGTATCCAGGCAAGAAGATAAAGAATTTATCCTTTAAAGTTTTGAGACATGTTAATCAAGAAAGCAGTTCACGCGTGCATTCTTCTGGTTATGTTGTTCGGATTGTTGAATCTGGTAAATTCGTGTGTTAATCCTCTTAAATTTTCTTATCAACGGTTTTAATGCTCTATTATGTGCAGGATTATTCTCTTATTCCCAGTACATTTTCAGACTACAGTTTTAATGCTCTGTGTCAGGTATTTTGTGGATTTTCCTTCAAATAGTCTCTTATTCACAGTAAATCTTAATGCTTTATTCTGGGGTAGATTATTTTGTTATTCAGATCTTAGTGCTCTATGTCGGGACAATGTGTTCGCTTATTCTCTTATTCAGAGTGATTTTTCAGTCTGCGGTCTTGATTCTTTGTCTCGTACTGAATTTGTGGATTGTGATTTGAAGATTCTGTTGTTCACGATGCATTTTCTTCTATGGTCTTGATGCTTTAAGTTGCACTGGTTTATTCTCTTTTCACAGCTTAATGCTCCATGCCAGACTAAATTTGTGGGTTTTCATTCAATTTTTCACTTGTTCACAGTACGTTTTCTGTCTACAGTCTTAAGGCTCTAGGCTGTGCTAGATTATTCTCTTAGACACAGCTTAATGCTATGTACTATGCTAAATTTGTGGATTTTCATTTGTCTTGTTCACAATACATATTCCTTCAACTATTTTAATGCTCTGTGTTGTTCTACATTTATGGATTTTCATTCAAATTTCTCTGTTTGTGAACTTCTTTCTAGTCTTACTGCCTTATGCTGGTGCTAAATTTGTGGATTTTTATTTAAATATCCTCTAGTTCGAAAACCTTCAATATTTTTTGAAGAACTTTGTAACAACCCTAGTAGTTAAAATTCGTATTGCATTTATTTATTTTTTATTTTTATTAAAATTTCTGTGTTTTGTTTGCAGGTTAAGAATGGATGGAGTTGGAGCTGGGAACTTGGCCCATAGGCCCATATTTCAAACTAAGAAGCTCTGATACCATATCTAATAGCCAAATAAATTAAACGTCCATTAATTCTACAACATAGCAGTAAAGTTCAAAAATTTCTTTAATTGAGCACATTCGCATATAAATTTATCAACAAATAATAAAACTTTATAGAAAAATAAAACAAATACACTATTTAACATACCTGGGTCTGATGCTAACCCTCTGTTTTCTGCTTGCCTGGTTGACCCTCTGTTTTTCTGCTTGCCTGGTTGACCGTTGCTGAACTGTGTAAACACTGCCCAAACCTTATTCCACCCTGCCAACTAGGACAACTTCCTAGCTCTAGGATATCATATGGATATCCTGGCCCCCGTGCCTAAAACCTCCAAAAAACCGGTTTCTGTACTGAACCTTCCCGACTACAAAACTCCACTCTCCTCTCTGCCAACCCAAGAGAGCCCCCAAAATCAATGAATATCTCCCTGTTGAATGATCTCCTCCTTCCTAACCTTCTCCACTCATATTGCCCCTTCACCGACTTCCCCCTCATTTACTTCCCTACCTACCCATTTATTACCTTATCTTATCCTTTTGTAGTTAATGCCCCTTATCCCCTTTATTTATTATTTTATCCTATATTTAATGTCCTATCCCTTCCCGAATACGTAAGCTTAATTTAACAATATAATTTATTTACCTCTTTAATTCTTTACTTAATTAATTAATGAGTCAATTAATAATTAATTAATCCTTGACAATCATGAACAAGTAATTAATAATAATTAATTAGTTAATGTTATTTAAGAAATAATTATTAGGACAGTTAGATTATTAAATTAATTATAATTAATAATCCTATACATCTATTTAAGAAGGGTCGTTACACCTAAGTTTTCTAGTAATGGAATTATTTCAATGAAAGAACACCTTATTTCTTTTTCAAATTCATGCCACGATATTGGAGCAAATGAAAATGATGCTTGTATGAGATTTTTTGTCAAAATTCACTAAAAGGTAAGGCTACGACTGATTTATTTGAATTACCACCCAGGATCTTCACAACTTGGGTTGAATTATCATATTGGTTCAAATATACCTATGGTCAATCTCAAAATATGGAAGACCTTCTTAGAGATTACAAAAATCTTGTTTATAATGAAGGTGAGACTATTAAATCTTTCAATTTGTGTTTCGCCAAATTATACAATCAAATTTCAGAAATCATTAGACCTCATAATTAGGTTGCATTAATGCACTATTATATCACCTTTCCTTCTACCTATCATCATAGGCTAAAGGAAAAGAATGCTAACAGCCTGGGATCTACATTACAAACTTGTTTAGAATTTGAGGAAAAGTTGGCAAGAACATGTCTTCCTATTGAAGACTTTGTCAAACATAATGACATTTCAATTGTGTTATAGTTGGTACAGGATATGAGCAATCAAATGCCTGATTTTGAGAGAAAATGGGTGACTTCGACCTATGCTCAAGCTGAAAATTCTTCCTAGGTTGCCTTTAGAAACCAGCCTAATAATTTTCATCATAAGGCTATTCTTCCAAGAACCTAGTGCAATTGTTGTGAAGATAATAACAATAAAAATACTTGTGAGGTCAAAAAGAGTGCAAGAGACTGTATCTTCAGAAAAACAGTTGATACAGCTATCGTTTCCTTATATTGGGCTTAAGGATATGATGCCATGATGTTTGATACCTAAAACAAATCTTATGCAAAAAAAGGCAAGGGTGGTCCTCCCAAGACTAGTCTTTCTCTTATCTCATCCTATCAATAAGATAACCCTCATGTTACAAGGGGTACCCAAAGTCAAGAGATTTATAGTTAATCTTATTCATCTAAGTACAATATTCTAAAACAATTTTCTACAATAAAAGAAAATGAATATTTATTGGATATGGTCACCATCCCTAAACAAAAAATGCATTTGAAAGATTTCATGGAAGGTAAAACTTCCACTATTTCTAGTTTTTCTGAAGAGCAAAATGAAGAAGGAATGTACATAAATAAAGTAGGTGTATATAATCCTAGGAGTTATGCTAAAAATCCTCCCTTATATGTATTTGTAAATATAATGGATAAAATTGTTCATTGCTTCCTAATTGATGGAATATCAGGTCCTAATTTCACGTCTAATATCATCATGGAAGAGCTAGGTATTTCATGTACAAATGAAAATTCATATGTTGTCTTGCAATAGTCAAAAACAAGTTGTGATCAATGAAATAAAGGACGTGACCATAGTTTTTTATGCTCACCCAAAGATAAAAACCACTTGCAATTTTTAAGTGATTGACATGCTAGTCAACAACTATTCCATTATTTTGGGAAGAGGATGGAAAGCATTGACTGGTGGATATATTTCACTGGATGGGACACGCATGTCCCTTGCCATGAATCTCTCCTTATATATAAAGTCTTTCACAACCTCATGTAAATTATATCGAGGAAGACATGGGTGTATACCCTATTTTTTTGGAAGAAGATAACAATTATGTTTCACCTCCTCCATATCCTAAATATGGAATATGGCACATGCATTTTGATGGTGCATTTTCAAGTGAGGGTAATGGATCCGACATAGTATTGTATTCTCATGTCGGAAAGATTCATAATTTTTCTTACAGACTGGAATTTGCTTGTACTAATAATGTTAAATAATTTGAAACCTTGATTCTTGGGATTGAAGATGATTTTATTATTGGTTTTTATCATCTCACTATTTTTGGATATTCTGAACTTGTGGTCAATGCGGTGTTGATCAAAACTTTTGTCACCTCTATTCTTTCTCTCCTGGAATAATAATAAAAAAAAATTGATATCAAAATTTCAAAAAAAAAAAAAAAAATTGAATGATTATAAGTTCAGTGTGTATCCCTCAGTCTCATCTTTGTCATGCATTTTACGGATTCAAAATCCAAATTTGTATGATCAAGATATCCATGTTTTTGTCTAATCGCCTAAAGAGCGCTTCTTCAATAAGAGACAAAGCTATTTTTTCTTGGAATTAAGAATTATTGTAACCATTATCATTCTCATGGAACCACATTATTATCTTGGAACCATTAATCTCTTGGGACTTATCTCTCAATCTCTTGGAACAAGTTCCTTTCCTTAATTTCTTGGAACTCAACATTTTCTTGGAGCTACATAACTCCACTCTTCTCCACTCTTCCACACTTATAATATTCCACACTAAGTTCATCTCTTGTTCCTCTCTTATACTCTATTCCACACTTAGAATTTTTCTCCATTTCCCCTCCACTCATGTCTCTTCTATACTTAGTTTATTTTTCAAATTTATTTTCACACTCCTTCCTCCTATCTTCTCTTATACTCTTCATACTTAAAAAATTTCTTATCTCCTTATCCCTCCATATCTCCTCCCTTTACTCCATATCCTTCCCATGCTTAGATTTGTTTCTTTGTAGTTTTCATCACTTCACTCTTCATGGGTTCACTTCACACCCTCCTTATACCTCTTGTCATTCAAATTCTCCCCTCCAAATATGACTGATCGATCCACTTTCCTTAGTCATTTTTCCTACCTCATTCCCCACTCTTTATCTCTCCTCCATGCACCGCGAGTTCTCTCACCTTCATGGGTTCATACCCCTTATTCCTCCACATCCTCCTCAACCCAACAACCCCATTCTCTCTCCTCCCTCACGACCTTCCTCCTCTCTTGTTTAATTTTCCTTCCTTAACATTTATCATAAGTCCCTCTCGACTTTACCATTAACCAATAACATCATGACATGTGTTAATTACCCATTCCATGACACATGGAAACCAATGAAATCAAGCCATGTTTCAACCATTGAAATCATGACATGTGGAAATCTATGGTATCATATGGAACTACAACATGTGGCATACCTAATATCCAATCACAGGAGGACACATGGAAACCAATCATGTGATGACATGCGGTAGATTCTAGTATCCAATGACAATGTGACACATGGAGATGACATGGACTCTGTCTCAATGCTAATTGGTCGTTGACTCATTGCTAACTGGGTGTCAGGTGGTTGTTGACTAGGCTATCAAAATTTTAATTATTTAATGAAATCTCCTAAGGTCAAATCTCCAAGTTTCCATAGTCTCCATATGCTTCACATGAAAAGTATGGTAAACTTTTCAATATATACACTAAGTTCTCAATACCAAAAATTCATGTGGCATATAATTTATTAAGGTAAAGACAAATTTTAAATGGAAAAGTTGAATTAGAATGAAGGGACAAGATTAACCCATGAGATTTGATGAACGACTACTAAGCAACAATTTTCCAAAGGTCATATCTTCAAGCATTAGTCAATTTGTTTGTTGAGATGTTTTTAATTGTTGAATATCTTTAGGAAACTACATAGAGAACTACTTTGGGGTTTTACTTTAATGATTTATCAAATCTTGAAAACTGTTTCATCTATGAATGAAAAACTCATTTAAAGCTCTCTGAAATTATCAAAACCACTTCATCCTTTTTATTGTGAGAAGAAATGCATGTATCCTCTACTTGCATTTGATTTAGAGGGTTTCATAAATGATGTTGAGTATACACATATCATGATATTGAATCATTTCTTCAATATATTAATTGTTAAGAAGTTACTTATTGCACGTAAAGGGAAAATCTGGTTATCAAGAGCCATTCCATGTATAAATTAAAGAAATAAATATTTGAGGTTTGTTGTCTAGCATTCTCCCTAATACAAGATATGAAAGATATATATTTTATCCAAAGAGAAGTACTAGCTCTATAAAAATGAAGGGGGATTCATATCCTCGTGAGGTTGTTGTTTGGCCCTTAATAGATCTAGACATCAACATTTTTGGCAACCATACTTGGGAACAATTTATTTTCAATATATCTAAGGATTTGTTTAAGATTTGATTGAAGAACTAGAGTCTCCATGGTTCAAAGCTTTGAAAAGAAAATTCAAAAAGACAGTTTCTTGTTCTAAATGAAAGGGATTTATAAAAATATTATTCAGAAATATTTGGATGACCTCAAAAAGAGCCAAGAACAATCAAATATTTAGGAGGATGAACTCCCTAGTGATTCCATTGAAAGAACTCTCAAATTCCATGGAAACTCCATTGAAAGGATTCAAGAATATTACAAAGAGTTATATCATGACTCCTTTAATGAGTTTCTTTCATGTCATGATGCTCCTTTACCTTCTTCACCAAGCCCATCAATGGATTTACAAGATTTAGAAAAAGGAATAATTATCCAAAGAAAGAGTCAATTTCATAGAATCCATTTAAATATTCCAGAAGTATATTTTCATATGCATGATATTCCTATTGAAAACAATTCCACAATATTTGTAAATATTTACAAAGATGCAGAGCAACAATTGTTTAGATTCAGAAGTACATGTGATTTTTTCAATTTCATTGAAGACAATGTTACATGTAGATTATTTTTACAACCTCTGTGTGGGAATGTTCTTGAATAGTACAATTCATTGTTGTTTGGAACCATTACCTGTTGGGGTGTGTTAGAAACTTCACTTTCTGAAACGTTCATCCCAAGAGTGAAGTCATATGTTTTTGTTGATGATTTCAATGTTTTTTCCCACCCACCCTCTCCCATATGGACACAATACAATGAAGTCAATTTGTAAGAAAAGTATAATCAAATATTGGAATATTTTTCTGAATCAATTCATACTGCTGAAAATGAAAATGAGAATTCAAATTTTCAAGAGAAATATCTTAGCCTCTCATATATTCCATATGAGGATCTTTTGAGAAGTGATTTTGAATATTAAACTGAGGAGCCTCCACCAAATGTACAATAATATTTCATCAAACATACTCATGTGGAAAATGTTGCAACATATGATGAAAATCCCCAAGAACATTCCTAGCAAGAAGAGTTGGTGGAAAAACTTAATCTTGAGAACAATGATGGGTAAGATTGTCATTCCATGAAGGAAGAATGATTTCAAGACATTTCCAATGAATCAAGAATCTTGGATGTGGTTAGTAATGAAGAGAAAGATGAAAGCATTCTTAGATTGGAAACTTCTCATCCAATCAAAGATAGTAACATTCTTGAGAAACCAAGAATTGATTTCATTGAATCATGGTTCCAAAGCATTGTTGTCCAAGCAATGCAATCAGATTTTGGTTACATTTGGATCAATTTTTCCTCAACAGACTTTCTACATGCCCCTGAATCTTTGGTACTAACCTCGATATGTTTCCCAATTATGGATTTAATTCCACAAATCAGATGGATTCTTGAATGGCTCCGTTGGAAATATACCTACACCTAAAAGTGTTCCTTTCCTCCAAGTAGAATAGGGTAGGTAGATCTTCTTTGTACATAGTTTGCTTCTTCAGTCAAATTTTTACACAATAAAGCAGTTGCCAAGTGGAGGAAATATTTGAAGATAAATTCATAGAGGAAGAATTACAAGAATCTATTTTGAAGATGACTCCATAGCCCAATGGAAAAGGCATCTTGTATTCATATTTTGGTGTTCGCATAAACCCACGAGTTACAATTCCGCAGTTGGAGCTAGTTGTTGATCAAAAATTTGGTCACCTCTATTTTTCCGCTCTTGGAATAATAAAAAATAACTGATATAAGAAGAAGAAAATTTTTAAAAATTATAATTTCATTGCATAGCCCTCAGTCTCATCTTCATCACACATTCTACGGATTCAGAATCTGAGTTTGTATGCTCAAGATATCTAGGTTTTTGTCTAACCTCCCAAAAAGTGCTTCTTCAATATGCAACAAAGTTAATTTTTCTTGGAATTAAGAATTCCTGGAACCATGATCATTCTCCTGAAACTACATTATTCTCTTCGAACCATTAAACTCTTGGGACTTCTCTCTCAATCTCTTAGAACAAGTTTATTTCCTTAATTTCTTGGAACTCAACATTTTCTTAGAGCTACATTACTCCACTCTTCCACAGTAAGTGCCCCTCCCTTGTTCCTCTCTTATACTCTATTAGACACTTAGAATTTTTCTCCATTTTCCCTCCACTCCTCTCTTCTATATTTAGTTCATTTTTCAAATTTATTTACACACTCCTTCCTCCTCTTTTATATTATACTTTTCATACTTATAATTTTTCTTATCTCCTTATCCCTCCATCTCTCCTCCCATTACTCCATATTCTTCCCACAATTAGATTTTTTCTTTTTTTTTTCCCTCACTTCACTCCTTCGCAGATTCACTTCAGAACGACCGATCCACTTTCCTTAGTCATTTTTCCTACCTCACTTCCCACTTCTTATCTCTCTTCCATCCACTGCAGGTTCACATACCTCTGCAAGTTCATACCCTTTATCCCTCCACGCCTCCCTCGACATGACAACCCACCAACCCACTTCTCTCTCCTCCCTTACGACCTTCCTCCTCTCTTGTTCAATTTTCCTTCCTTTATCCTAAGTCCCTCTCCATTTTAACATTAACCAGTCACATCACGACATCTGTTAACCAACCATTCCATGACACATGGAAACAAATGAAATCACACCATGTGGCAACCATTGAAATCATGACATGTGTTGATCTATGGTATCATATGGCACTATGACATGCGGTAGACCGGATATCCAATCACACGAGGACACATGGAGACCAATCATGTGATGATATGTGGCAGCTTCTAGTATCCAATGACAACATGATGCATGGAAATGACATGGACGTTGACTCATTGATGACTGGTCATTGACTCATTGTTGACTAGGCGTCGACTAGGCACTAGGTGGATACTGACTGGTCTATCAAAATTTTAATTAATTCATGAAAAAAAAAGTTACCAACTTAACAAGAACTCTCCATAGTTCTCATTTTTTAGAGGTCAGGGTTTTACCTCCTAATCAAAAAGTGGTGCTACCAGTAGCACCCTTTTTTGGGAGGGTGGCTAAAATTGCGCTAAAATTGTGACTTGTTTGAAATCGCAGCTTTGACACGATAACAAAACCTTAAAATTTCCCTCGAATTGAAAAGTGATGCTACTAGTAGAACCAACTTTATTTTTGGAATTAAAACTATGACTTGGTTAGCATTGTGGCCTTAAAAACATATACCATTGCCAAAAAAAACCTTGAAATTGACTCCTAAATTGAAAGTGGTGTTAGCAGAAAAATTAATTAATTAATTTTTTTTAATTTACATTAAAAAAATGATGTGTGTTCCCTTGGTGTCTATGGAATGTAATTCTTTGTTTAGTAAAAGAGAAATTACGATTATTTTTTAGGGAAAAAAATACATTAAAAAAATAAATTGAAAAATAACAAATGAATAAATGAAAAATAATTCATTATTTTATTAAAAATGAAAAAAAAAACCATTTTTTCATTAAAAATGAAAAAACAACCAAATTAAAAAAAAAACACAAATTAAAAAAATAGAAAAAAATAAAAATAAAATAAAAAACAATTTAAAAAATAAGAAACTCTCCATCAAATCACTCTCCAAACTTATATGTTGTTGTACATATCATCTCTCAATCAATACAAAAATGTATATAATATTATACTACACAATATTATAAATATTATTCAAATTTATATAATATTACTCTACGCAATATTTTAAATATTATTCTTTATTGGTTGAAGATTATATTAATATTTTCCTTTATAATAAAATATGTTTAAGTGGTACAATATTTTCGAAAGAAATTTGGATGAACTCAAAAACACTAATTTTTTGCTAAATAATTTGTAAACTTATATTTACTACACCACATAATATTATAAAGTTAAAAAAAAACATGAGATATCTAAATTTATAAATGTTATTCTTTATTTGTGGAAGATTCTGCTAATATTGTCCTTTATAAATGAAAATATGTCTAGACAAATAAGTGGTATAGCATTCTCAAAGGAATTTTGGATGAACTCACAAACACTAATTTGTGATGATATTTTGGTAGTAGTAGGAGATATTCCCTCCCGGACAACTTTTCTCAGAGAAGAAGAAGATTCCAAGAAGTCAAAGCAAGACCATTGAACAGTTGAAGAACACCCTGGAAGTTATCTGGATTTAGGAGCGGAATGAACTGATTAACAGACTGAATACAATAAACACAAAGAAATTAATAATAACACAAATATCCAGTGAAAAATATCTTCTATTAAATAATGAAATAGGCTAAAACTATTAAACTGCAGAACTCAAACACTTGCTCGAATGGTGGTAGTTATCTCTGAGAAGAGATGTGGCTGCTATGTGCATTCGTTTGAGAAGAATGAATTAAAATGAGGCTCTAGAGTCCTTTTTGATATTACTCATGAATTCCAAAACCCTAGACATCCAAAAACCTAACCCTAGAAGGTGAAACGCCAAAGTCATGTCGGCCCTATTGGTAAGTTGGTGTAATTTGGTACCTCAACTTCCAAGGTTCGTAACTTTTTCATACGACCTTTGTTTTAGGTGTGTGATAGCCCATTGGAAAGGTCTTTCATAGAGATACACATTTCACCATCAAACTTAGAGTTTGTCTATAGTTTGATTGTGGCGAGCCAAAAAAACAATGTTTAGGGCCCCAAAACGACCCTGGAAGTACAGCAAGATGTGCTGACATGAAAGCATACAAAATAAGTTAGTTGGATTAGGAGTGAGACCACCAGTATCCACCTGGAGGATGTGTGGGGCTTCAGACAACCCCAAAAGTGTATAACTCACAATTATAAAGTAGTACATAATATTGTGTTTAACCAAAAAAGGACACGAGAAGATGATTGGAATAGGTGGGTGGCCACCAATATCCACCTGGATCAATCCTCCCCCTTTAGGAAGAAATGGTCTCCATTGTGTTGTGTTACCCCATCAGTTGAGGAAACTTCTGCTAGATTTGGCCCTAGGTGAGCCACTTTCCTTGGTATAGGAGTTTCCCTTCCTTGACAACCCGATAAAGTTGGATCCGCTGTTGGTGAGTTCCCTTGACCTATGTGTACACTATATGACCAATGGATGCTTGTTCCATGCAGTCAGGGTTGAGCTCTGTCGGTGTCAGTTGTTCTGCAATCTCGTAGGTGTCAAATAATGGGGGGAAATATGGTTGAAGGAGGTCCACATTGAATATTAGATGCACACCAAGGAAGGGTGGAGTGTTGAGCTCAAAATCATTTCTACCCACAGCCTTGGTGATAGTGTAAGGCCCATAACAAAGTGGGAAAAGCTTCCGATGTGGCCCGGTGAGACACTCCTTCTTCAAATGTAACCATACTTTGTCGCCAACCTGAAACTGGAGTGGTACCTTGTGTTAATCATGGCATTTCTTGTACTTAGCATCGGATTTCTGCAAAATATCTTGGACTTGTTGGTGGATGTGCTGAATCCGCTCAATAAATATGGTGGATTTGTCGATTATAGACTAATTTGGGGAAGAGTCTGTCTGTGCGGTGGCAAGAGGAAGTGCAACATCAATGGGTCCCAAGGGTTGGAATCCCAGTCCCACCTGAAATGGGCTATGGTCGGTGGAACTATGGAGAGCCATTTTGTAACTATGTTGGACATACGAGAGACTCTTGTCACATGTACGTGGATGCTTATAATTGTACATGCGCATGATGTGCACAATCATCCAATTGAAGACCTTTGTTTGGCCATCGGTTTGGGGGTGGAAAGCAATGGATTGTGTGAGCTTGGTGTCCAACAGAGACTAGAGACTCACCCAAAAGGTGTTGAGGAACCTGTTGTCTCGATCAGAGATGATGGCCTGTGGAATCCCAAAGTGGACCCACACTCATTTGAATAAGACCTTGGCAGTATCTGTCACTATGAAATTCTTATTATAGGCTATGAGGATTTCCATCTTCAAAAAATAATCAACGACCACAAACACATAGTCATTTCCTTTCTTGGTGGATGAAAAAACAGACATGTAGTCCATTGAGATGGATTCCCAAGGCTTCTCAAGAATAGGAAGAGGGGTGTATAAGCCTTGATTCTTGATGGTGGGCTTGGCAATGGCACAAACAATGCAAGATATGATATATTTGTTGACCTCCTATCGATTTTTTGGCCAATAAAAATGTTTCTTAAGAATGAACACAGTTTTCTCTACGCCAAAATGTCATGCCACCAGACTGTAGTGGGATTCCCAAATTGTATTTGCATGCTCTCTTGTAGGAACACGGAGATGGCCCAGGTAGCATAAGATTTTGTCCTGAATGTGAAAATCTGTGACAGTTGTGCCTATACCCAACAATTTATATGTGATGGTGAAGTCTGGATATTTCTCATAAAGTTGGGGCATAATATGCTTGTGCTAAGTGAGAATTGTTTCCACAACATAGTTAGATGCATCAGTCTCAACCTTGAATGGTTGTTGCAGATCGGTCAAGGAGAGTACTGGAGCTGAGCACAAATGATGCTTCAGATCATCAAATTCTTTTTGCTTCTCCTTCCCCCACACGAACTTGGCCCCACCACTGCCCTTGGTCACTTGGTTGAGGGCCCATGCAATATGGGAGAATCCCAACACGAACCGTCGGTAGAAGTTGACTAGTCCCAAAAATCTTTGAAGCTCGGTCAGCGTGGTCAGGACTGGCCAGTCACGAATGACTTGGATCTTAGCTGGATCATCATGTACCCCATGATCATCAACAATGTATCCCAAGTATTAGACCATGTTCATGCCAAAAGAGCATTTTTCCAAGTTGGCATAAATCTTGTGTTGCTTCAGAGTGCTCAAAACCTCTTGAATATGCCGCATGTGCTCCCCCCACAATCTGTTGAAGATGAGGATGTCATCCAAATATACTACCACAAAGGAGTGGGTGAATATTCTCAATACATCATCCATCAAACTCATGAAAGTGGTTGGTACATTTTTTAAGCCAAAGGGCATGACTATCCATTCGTAAAGACCTTATTTATACTTGAAGGTTGTCTTCCATACATCAGTGGGTTCAATGGGAACCTAGTGGTAGCCAGACTTCAGGTGAATATTACTGAATAAATTTTCCCCCTTGAGTTGGTCAATAAGGTCATCAATCCTAGGAATGGGGTGGCAGTTCTTGACTGTGATTTTGTTTAAGTCTTTGTAATCAATGCAAAGTCTCCAAGTCCTGTCCTTCTTCTGCACTAGTACAATTGGGCTTCCACAAGGGGAGGAGTTGGGCCTGATGTGCCCCTTTTGAAGAATCTCTTGGATCTAACACCTAATTGCTTCATTCTCCATCAGCAAGCATCGATAGACTGGTCCATTAGGTAGAAGCGTGACGGGGGTCAAATCAATTGGATGTTTGACTTGGCAGTGTGTCGGTACCCCTACAGGTGAGGCAAAGATTTCTTTGTATTCTTCCATGATCCCGTCCACTTGATTCTACTGCAAAGAGAGGTGTTGTGTAGAGGCCACAGATGTGGTGGTGACCTTATGCTTACTGTGAGCATGGATCACAAAGAATACGAACTTCTCAGTCTGTGAAATGACCTTACTGCATTGCTTAGAAGAGATTAAATAAATACAAGTAGGTGGCGCTACCTCTGGGATCTTGTACAATTGTCTGCCCAAAGTAATAATAACACTGTGGGGTCTAGACTCATACACAGCATGTTGCTTCCACAAATACGGTTTTCCTAAAATAACATCACAAACTTCAAGGGGAGAAATATCACACAGTACCTCATCTTTGAAAGGCTTTATGTCATAGGGTAGACACCATTGTTGGCTAACAAAGAGATCTCTTCCTTGGTGAATCCAGCCAATGGTGTAGGGTTGTAGGTGCGGTGTCATTGGCAGGTCTAGTCACTTGACGACCTCTACTGAAATTGTGTTCTTCTAACTACCATTGTCGACAATGAAATGAATCAGAGCCCCCTTGACCCACATCTATGAGTGAAAGAGGCATTCCCCTTCCTTTGGTTCTTATGGTTCGCTTGGACGGACTTTGGTGGTAGTGACAGTGGCACTGGGTTCAGCATAGATAATCTACTTCCTTCTTTCAGGATTTGACTCTGAATCAGAATCGACCTCTGACTCGGAAGACTTCAGCTCGGCCATGAGGGACTGCTTGGAGCGGCATTCTTCAATGTTGTTCCAAGGATTTTTATGGTACTCACACCATTTTCATGTGTCCTTCTTCATCTTCTCATTTCCCTTCTTGTGTTGCATATTGGACTGCTTGTCCTGGGGGTGACCATCTCGACTTGGTCCCTTGTTGTGTGGGTTTGGTATGCCTCTTCCCTACTTCATATATGAGGGGTTTGCAGATCCAAAATCTCATCATTTCTGCTTAAATTTCTGCTCGATCTTGACAACGTATCTATAAGTCATTCCCAATGAGGCGATGTCCAGGAACTCCATTTTTGTTTAAATGTATCTATGAAAATACTTGCATTATTTAAGCACCATACGATGCTCAAGTTCTTTGATACCCAATTTGGTGCGTAGGGTATGGAAAATACTGGTGAAATATGGTATTGTTTGTTCCCTTTCTTGACGTAGGATGGTCCATCTGGTGTACTGGTCCTCATAGCTTCCAACAGGGTACTATTGTTTTTTAATGGCATCTAGGAAGGAATCCCATGTAGGGGCCACCACAAACATTGTAGATTCCTCCATGACCCTTTTCTTAGAGTAAGTATCCCACCAATCTTTAACATGGGGAATGACCTTGAGGAGTGAAAAAGTGATATTTTCCCTATTTTAAAAATTGTGGACCGAAAAATATCCTTCAATTAGATTAAACCATTTATCTATAAAATCTTCATCTATCATTCCTTAAAATAATGGAATATCAAAATTTACATGTACCTTTAAGGGGGTTGCATGGCCTCTTGATGAAGATGCTTCTCATGTGGGCAGTCGTCAAAATATATGTGTGAAGTTGTCCATCATTTTGTTCCTTTTTCGTGCAAGAGCTTCCTCGAGAAACATTTTAATAGGATCTCCTGCTCCATCAACTTTATTTTTTTCCCCCATCGATTGTTTTCGGGCTCGGCGTGACCGATCTTGTAATGGCTCGATTGGTTTGAGTCCCAACTTCTTGTATCGAGATCTTGTCGGGGACATGCACGAAGAAAAATAAATGAAAAACATACCGCTCTGATACCACTGATCTAGATTTAGGAGAGAAAAAAATTGATTAACAGAATGAATACAATAAACATAGAGAAATGAAGAATAACACAAATATCCAGTGAACAATATATTCTATTAAATAATGAAATAGGATGAAACTATAAAACTGCAAAGCTCAAACACTTGCTCAAATGGTGGTAGCTATCTCTGAGAAGAGATATGGATTCTATGTGAATATGTATGAGAAGAATGGATTACAATGAGGCTCCGGAAGATTTTTTGATAATACTCATGAATGACAAAACCCTAGACATCCAAAAACCTAACCCTAGAAGGTGAAACGCCAAAGTCATATGGACCCTATGGGTATGATGGTGTAATTTGGTACCTCAACTTCCAAGGGTCATAACTTTTGCATACGACATCCATTTTAGGCGCATGATAACTCGTTGGAAAGGTATTTCAAAGAACTACACATTCGGCCATCAAAATCTGAATCAATCTATAGTTTGACTATGACGAGCCAAAAAAAATTCGTTTAGGGACCCAAAACAGCCTTGGAAGTACAACACAATGTTCTGACATGAAAACATACAAAATAATCTAGTTGGATTAGGTGAGAGGGGACCTGTATCCACCTAGAGGATGTGTGGGGCTTCAGATAGCCCCAGAAGTGTAGAACTCACAATTACAAAGAAGTACAAAAGAACGTGCTGAACAAAAAATGGACACGAGGAGCCAGTTGGAATAGGTGGGTGGCCACCAATATCCACCTAGATTGGGAAGAGAAGTCATCCCACGGGAAAAGAATAAAGTGCAAATAGAATTTCCAAGAAGAGAAGTTGACCCACATGAAAAGAATTAAGTGAAAATAGAATTCCATAAAGAGAATTCGGCCCTATCTAAGTGACGCATTTTTCATTTGATCACTCACTCACACAACTATCTCACTCAAGAATAAGGTGCAAGTCTGAGGCCAGAAGAATACATAGCTACTCCAACTATTGGGGTTTCTTGGTGACTCTAGGTGATTTCTCTTATGCGTTATCTCTAGAAGAGTTGTGCTAGTATTGTGTGGTGGCTCAGCTACCCTCACTAGGGTTTAACAAGGAGAAGAGATAAGTTTGTGTATTTAGCTTTCTTCATTATCAATTTTTCTCTTTTGAAAAGACTCACTTGTCATGGTTGTATTATGTTATCAAAAATATTCTCTCTAAGAAAAGTTGGCTGGGTTTTTCCCCAGGTTTGGGGTTTTCCCAGGATAAATATTTGTCTTATTTTGCTTGTTTATCCTACTTATATTTTCAATATACATTTGGTAAATGTAAAAGAAGATATAAATACACTGGTAAATATATTTCTCTTAAAATTTAAGAAAATTTAACATGGTATCAAAGTTGGTTACCCTCATAATAGTCTAATCACTGGAAGGATTATTGTACTTTGGGATTTGTTGTTGCACAATTTTCTCTTATCAAGCTCATTGAGCACATATTTCAAATTCGTTGGGACTAACTCCACCATAGATCAACTCACCTAACCCTAGCGTTGTATTTTTAAGAAGGTTGAAATTTTGGGCCTAGGGTTTCTACCAGCAAAAATATTACCAGTATGAGATTTGAAGATGGGTTTAATGGAGAAGAAAATTTCAAATCGTGGAAGCATAGAATAATTCTCATTCTAGAAGAGAATGAGCTCTTGGATCATGTCAAGATAGTTCTCCCAGAACTAGAAGAAGAAAACTCCAAGGCAAATTACAAGAAGAATGAGACCAAGGCCAAGAGGATCTTGACAAATTCAATAAAGGATCACTTGATTCCCAATGTATAAGAATTGAAGACACTAAAGGATATTTTTTATGCCTTAACAAGACTATATGAAAGAAAGAACACAAGAAGGAAGCTAACCACAAGGAATCAACTCAGAAACGTGATGATGAACAAGTCAAGTATAGTTTCTACCTATTTCATGAGAATTTCTCAGATCAAGGATCAGATAGTGGCTATTGGAGATTAAATGGATGATGTAGAGCTTGTGAATACAACTCTAAATTACTTTCCTTCTTCTTGGGATTCATTTGTTCAAGGATTTTTTGCAAGAAGGAAATTGCCCAAATTTGACAAGATATGGCCAGACTATACCCAAGAAGAATCAAGATTGATATCCAAGTCGCAGAAGACCAATGATGAAGAGAATCAAGATCTTGTTTCTCATGTGAAGAAAAGAAAACAAAGAAGAAGCAATAATCCGAAGAAAAACAGTAGATCACAAGAAGCATGTATCTAAGATTATATGTTTCAACTGTCAGAAGTTGGGACACTTTTCTTATCAATGTCCTCAAGGGAAAGGAAAGAGAAAACATCATGCACATGTAGCTGATATGGAGGAGTCCACATCTTATAAGAAGACAAAGGAATAAAAATATGAAGAGTATGTCTTTGTCTCAACCCTCATGAGTATCATCACTCAAGGAAGTGATATTTGGTTGGTGGACAGTGGTGCTTCCAAGCACATGAACGGGTTTCGAAGTCCTCTTACAATATTGACACAAAAGAGTTCATCCCTTTAGGTGGAACTTGGAGATGATTCCAAGCATGTAGTAAAAGGAGTAGGAGAATCTTCCTACCAGCTTGATTCAAGTAACTCTATTTAAATAAAGGATGTATTGTTTGTACAAGGATTAAAGAAGAATATTCTTTCTATCTCTACTTTGGAATAGCAAGGATTTATAATAGCTTTTGTTGATGGCAAAGTAATTCTATGGCCTAATGGTTCAAGTATAGATTCAACTATTGTAATTGGTGCCCGACAGGGAGGATTTTATAAATTGAAGGGACACCCAGAACAATCTCTTGTGCACAAAAATATTATCTCTAATGAGCTATGGTACCGAATACTTTCTCACATCAACTACAGAGCCTTACCAGTTGTGAGCAAGATGGTTACAGGTCTACCAGATATACAGGTAGAGCATGATGGAGTATGCAAAGGATGCGCACTTGGAAAGAATTCCAAGGAAATTTTTCCAAGCAGTGATAATAGATCCAAGGGGATAATGGACATCATACATTCAGATGTATGTGGACAAATGAATGTTGAAAGAAAAAGATGAAGTTTTCAATAAGTTTCAAGAATTCAAGGTGTTAGTAGAAAATATCTCTGGAATAAAAATTAAATTTTTGAGGTCAAATAATGGAGGTAAAAACACCTCAAATGAGTTCAAATATTTTGTAGAGAATCAAGGATTAAGATGGAGCTGAAAACACCCTACAACCCCCAGCAAAATGGGGTTGCATATAGAAAGAACAGATCAATTGTAGAAGTGGCTAAAGCGATGATCCATAACCAGAACTTACCCATGCATCTATGGGAAGAAGAATCAAGTACAACTATATAAGTACAAAAAAAAATCCTCATAAGTTATTGGGGAACGAGACACCAGAAGAAGTATTCATCGAAGAAAAACCAGAATTCGACCACTTGAGGATATTTGGTTTCCTAGTCTGCAGACATGTTCCCAAAGAAAAGAGAACTATTGACGCTTGAATCCATTAGGACCAAAACAACAACCTCGCGAGGATATGTTTAAGCCCTAATATTGGGCCATTACCCCTTAATTAGGGCATATTATATTAGTAATTCTATTTTATTTATTTCAGCTTTATTCCATTAGTTGTAATTATACCTCCTAGTCTCCTATATATACCAAGGAGACATTTTCATTTGGAATCATCTGGTACTTGCAAATTTATGTGGGGTAAAAGGAGATTGCCCCCTCGAAGAGGATTATTATCTGAAATTCTCTATTTTTCAAGGAGTTGAGTACTCATTCTGAGGTTTTTCTGTTATATATTGATATTTGGTTCTTAACATATGGTATCAGAGCTCATGGTCTTGGGGTTTCGCTACTACATCTCTGAGACAGTGGCATTTTCGCTATAACTATTTTTCTAAAATTATTCAGAAGGAATGGCTTGGAGGATGTTTATTAGATAGATCAAGGTACGTTGGGTTACAAATTCAATTTCTGAGGCTTTATACTTTCGGAGATACAGCCTTTGTAAGATAGGGTTCTGGAATCATCCTGAATTGAGTCATTGCAGAATTTTCTCTATAAAATTGTATTGTAACATTTCAGACCCTGAAATCTGGAGAATATTCACAAAAATTAGTAAGGTATCTGTGGTAGAAATTCCAGCTTCTAGGTCATTGTAAGTTTGTAGATACACCCTATGGAAGATAGGGTATCTAACTAGTCCTATTGACTAGTCTCAAGCAGGTGTTCCAGGTAAAACAATCATAAATTCTTCCTAGAGTATCCAAATTGAGTGAAACTAGTTGCATTGGATATTGGATAGAACGTAGTAGTTCTAGTATGAGTTTCATAATTTTATATCAATTATTTTGTGCGGGGCATGCTATACAAGTGAGATCTCCTGGAAAGTCCAAAAATCAGAAATTTGTGGGGAAGTTACCGTAAATTCCACTTGGCACATCCAATTTTTATTAGACCTATGGCATTGAAGAGAAGAAATATCAGAGACCTATAAAAAATAAAATTTCAACTCAAAAGGGCCAAAATTTTGGATATACAATAAAAGGAAGATTGTCTAGCAAAACCACCTCAAAATCAAGGTTTAAAGTGATACTTGGCCAACATGCCACCAAAAAAGGGAACTTCTACACCAAATAAGCCTCCAGACAGTCCTACTTGGACTCTTGATGA
>JASDQU010586542.1:34111-49675 GCA_032191745.1 Picea mariana | reverse complement strand
TTGGGTTATGATTTTGAAATCATCTATAAAAAGGGGAAGCAAAATGTTGTGGCAGATGCACTCTCAAGAAAGGATGAAGATGTTGAGGCCCTTCTCTGTGTTATCTCGATCATCCAACCCGATTGGATAATAGAAGCAAGGGATGAATGGAAGAATGAAGAAAATGTGTGGACTCTCATTCAAAGGTTGCAACAGGATTCCATTGGATCGGATACATTTACATGGAAAAATGATTCACTATGGTACAAACATCTCTTATATTTATGTAAGAACTCCCAAGTCAAACAAAAGGTACTATTGGAATTGAACACCTCTCCAATAGGAGGGCACTCGGGATTTTTGAAAACCTACCATAGAGTCAAGAAGGATTTTTTTGGGGATGGCCTTAAAACTAATGTTCAAAATTTTGTGGTAGAATGTTTGGTTTACCAACAAAATAAGGTGGAAACAATTAATAACCCAGGTCTTTTACAACCATTAGACATCCCAAGTCAGCACTGGGAGGATGTTTCCATGTATTTCATCATAGGGCTACCGAATTCTGAAGGAAAGAGTGTCATCATGATGATTGTTTATAGACAGACCAAGTACGCACACTTTTTTTCACTCTCTCATTCCTTCAAAGCTAGTACAGTTGCCACTGCATTCATGGAGACAATTCAAAAGCTACATGACATCCCAAAGATTATTGTAAGTGACAAAGATCGCATCTTCACTGGACATTTTTGGACAGAATTATTTTCTTGTTTGGGTACTCAATTAGCACATATATCATCCTATCATCCTCAATCTGATGGACAAACTGAGATAGTGAACAAATATTTGGAAGGATACCTTCGTTGCTTTGTCTCTGATAAAAAAACACAATGTTTCAAATGGTTACCCTTGGCAGAATGGTGGTATAACACTTACTTTCATACTGCAACAAAAATGACACCATTTATGGCACTCTATGGATACCACCCTCCTTCCATCACTTCTTCTCTAAAATAAAAATCTAAGGTTCAAGCAGTGGAAGATCACATCGAGAATCAACAACAATTTCTCCAAATCTTAAAGGACAACCTGACCATGGCACAGAGTCGCATGAAACAACAAGCATATCAACATCATAGTGAAAGAAGTTTTGAAGTAGGGGATTGGGTGTTTTTAAGACTACAACCATACAAACAGATGTCCCTCAAGCAAGCCAAGAAGGATAATAAATTATCACCAAAGTACTATGGCCCTTATAAGGTGTTACAAAATATTGGTACTATGGAATACAAATTGGAGTTGTCTGCATCTTCACGAGTACACCCAGTTTTCCATGTTTCATGATTAAAGAAGGTTATAGGCAACAAGATCCCAATTCAAACTATATTGCTAGAACTTGACGAGGAAGTAAAAATAATATTGGATTCTAAAGACATCACTGACACAAGAATTAACCAGCTAAGGAATAGATCCATTTCAGAGTATCTCATTAAATGGAGGAAACTGTCGGTTGAAGATTCCACTTGGGAAGATGAGTCTTTTATACAAAAGCATCAAGCGTTGCGGACAACACTTGTCTCAAGGGGAAGGGCATGTTAAGCCCTAATATTGGCTCATTACCCCTTAATTGGGGCATATTACAATAGTAATGTTATTTTATTTATGTCATCTTTATTCTATTAGTTGTAATTATACCTCCTAGTCTCCTATATATACCAAGGAGACATTTTCATTTGGAATCATCTAGTACTTGAACATTTATGTGGGTTAAAAGGAGGTTGCCCCCTTGAAGAGGCTTATTATCTGAAATTCTCTCTTTTTCAAGGTGTTGAGTACTTATTCTAAGGTTTTTCTATACTATATTGATATTTGGTTCTTAATAATATGAATCCCCCTACGTTTTTAAAGAGGTGGTACTCCTCTTTGTCTTATGATATTCTTTGTGATTATGAGATCAATAATAATATAGGACCTTAAAATAGTCCAATTTTCAATGCTCAATACAAATAAAAATGATAAAAATAAAGAGTATATTTTCAAAAGAGAATTCTTGAGAAGTGCACCAGGAATCTCAGACATCACACATTTTAGAAAATAAAAAAAAATTCCTCACATCCATCATAGTGAAAAAAAAATGATCACATTCAAAATAAAAGAAGTTCGTCCATTCACATAAGAGAAATTTCATAGAGTACTATGTATATAGATCAAAAAAGGATTATGATAGATCAATTTAAAATACTTTATACTCAAGAATCAAAGTTTTAAAATACAGTTAAAATTGATCTCGAATTAGTTCTCTAGGATTTCTCAAAAAATAATTGTTTGTTACAACGTATTGAAATTAAAGGCGTTCTTCCAAAGGACTAGGATTAGGGATCCCACAAACCATAAAGCAAATATATACAAGAAAATAGAAAATATAAATAAGAACGTGAGCGTATGTCGAACAACGAGATATGGTAAGAATAAAAAAGAAGTTTATCAAAATTCAATTAATCTTTTCTAGTCAAAGAAGAAGAGTAGTTGGATGAAAACTGATAAAGGAAGATGTGATCAGTATGAACTTACTATCATGGTATCTCTCTCTTCATTTTCATGTTGTTGTTTCTTTTGTACCCTTGATGGTTGCAGTTTGATTACCTGTCATAACTTATTCTACTAGAGTTTCAAAGATCTTGGCATGCAAGTTGTTTAACCATTCTTGAATATACTCCCTTAATGGGGAAATAATTACCTCTTGTTTTACTTTAATGTCAAACAACTCTTTTTCAATTTCTCTTAAATCAATTGATAAATTTTGCAAAGTGTTCTCAATATCCTCATTTTTATTTGTGTACTCGATAAGCCAGTTGTCAATATCATCATGTGTAAATTCAATCATAGTATTGAACTTTTCAGCTGATTCCCTTTTTGGTTCTTCAATTTATCCGTCGAAATGTTGTCGAGTCATGAGCATTGAATTCAAGAGATATTTAGGGTCTCGGACTTCAATAGTGGTTCCAACAATATCTAAATCAAGAATTGTTGTGTATGCTTAAGTTTTCCTTCTTGACAAATCAGACAATTGAGTTGGCAGTCCCTTTAATATGTTAATTCTTTCGATCCAACATGATTTTAATTGTTTGGTGTGTCTTGAAAAAAATATATTTTCTTTCTTTATTAACTGCTCTGTCATTTTCGAGACTTTCATTGCAAACATTACAACTCCATATGTGTAGAACCCTTCATCATTTTTCAAGTATTCCTTAGTATTATGGATTCTCAAACCAAGAGAGGAAAAACTATTTTCCATATCCCACAATTCTAAGATCAATGACATTCTTTTCTTAATATTTTCCTCGACAAAATTTTGAGTGGAACTGATCAAATTTGAGATTCCCTTGACTCTGGCACTTGAATCTGGCGCTTCTAGAAAACTCCTCTCGGGACAAATCATGGAAACATGGGAAGCCGAAATAGGTGGAGGCATGAGGGTTTCCTCCAAATATTTAATTGTTTCTTTCAGTTGGTAATTCTCTTCCTCCATATGTGTAATTGAAACATCAAGTGCATCCCCTGTGAATTTATGAATAGATGATAACTTGGAAGGTAACATATCTCGAGTATCAATGGTAGACCATAAATTCCCTCTCTTACTCTTTCTAGTTATCTCAAAAACCAATTTCTTAGACTTTTTATCGAAAGAGTCATTTTGTACAGTGAATAATATTTTCAATATCTAAGAAAGTAATATTTTCAATATCTATATCCAAATCCATGTTATCCAATAACAAATCATTTTATGGAGCATGTGTTTCTTCCCCCTCCTGGTGTGAATTAGTCCTTTTTCTCTTGAATTTTAATTTATGGGAATTCTCCAAGTTCCCCTTAGGAGGGTTCCTCTCTTCGTCATCTCTCAAGTTATTACTATGCATTTTTCTCATGTGGGATGTCCCTGGTTGAGGATTTTCCTTTGGTAGGGAACTTCTTCGAGAGCTAATTGGTGATTGGAAATTTTTCTCACTCATGGGTTTGTCTCTTTCTTTATGGTGCTCTGTAGTACTTATAACAGTCTCTAAATCTCCAAAGTCTCTGTCATCTTCTTAATTATTTGGATTGTATTCATTTTCTTCTTCTCTACTGATGACTGAATTTATGAGTGTAGGGTTGAGTCAAACTTAAAGAAAATTATTATAAGAAAGATGATTAGGGTCGAAACCCTTGATTTATTATGTGAATCTTAGGTCCAAATGATCAAAATAAGCGGCATATTTTTCTATTTTGGAAATCCCTCGGAGAATCATTTCACCCACCTTCCAAGGGAGAGGTATGAACTACTTTTTTCTTTTTTTCTGAGAAAGTATGTAACTAGAATTTATATTTTTTAGCTATTTCAATGATAAATAGATTATCAGATATATAATAGGGAATAAATATAGGTTTTTTGATAGAGCAAAAAACCCAATAACATTGTAGTCCTCTATTTTCTCAAGGACTCCCTTTCCTTTTAGAAAAGTCGTTGCTTCCAATGATAGTCAAGCAGTGTCTTCCCAAAATAAAAAATTCTTGAATTTAGACACAAAACTACAATATACCTCATAGAAATGATGGTTGACACTCTGCCTCCATAGAGCTTGGTACCACATGGTCACAAGGTCCATATTTATTTTCACTTTTCGGGCAATGTTTAAACCCTCAAAGGTGTGACAATATGTAATGGAAAATATCAAATAGGACATATAAAAAAAATTCTCAGTATCAAAATTATTTAATTGTGAAATGGTTTCATTCAAAATAATCTTATCCCATTCGAAGATAGAATTTTCATGAACCACAAAATGCAGTATATATAATGTCAATCAAGGAATAGTTTCTGTAGAGTCCTGACTAGCAATCCAAGTAAATAACCAGGCAATTTCTTTATAGGTATTTTTTAAGGAACTTATTTGAATTATGGATATATCTTCAGGCATTGATGTAGGTTCATCTAGATACTCTTGAATAATCTCTATTCCATTATTCTTACTTTTTAGTAAATTTCTAGCTACCTCCCCTTTATAAGACAGGTTCAACTCCAAGAGCTTCAACATCTCTCTGAATATTGAAGGCACCAATGAAATAAGAGAATTGTTCTGCAACATGATGACCCTTTTGTTTTGAATGAACTTGTCGACAGATTAGGTAACAATATCCTTGCATTCAAAGAATTATGGAACGCATCCCGCGAAAACTATTGCTGAGGTCCACACTTTGTTTTTCTATTTACCCAACAGATTTGAATAATACGAGTATGAGCGGGACCAATGAAATTTTTGGTCTTCTCTGGTGAAGAGGTTCAAAGTATCTCCACAGAATGATTTTTTTCTCATGACTGTATTTGCAGAGTTGGCCATCATTTTCTTGAAATATTGCTTTGCACAGTAAAATTATTTTGAGTTAGATTTCTTTTTACGAAATCATTACTCAAATTAAATATCACTAGCCTCGGTATAAACATCATTAATTAACGACCACTTCAACAATAAATTTTGTAGTTAAATCCATACGGATAATATTAAATGTAGTATCAAAAAATGTGAAGGAGGGGACATGTAATGGTGGAGAATTGGGGTGAGGGACTAGTATGAAAAATAAGGTATGTGAGTCTGAAGGTCCACAAATCCAAAATTCTGAATGTATGAAATGGCTAATTGTTAGAAATTGTTGGGTAGACAGTGGAGAGAGTGGAGGTATAGCACATAGGTCCGCAAGTCTGAAAGTTTGCAATGAAAAAATAATATAAGTGTTGGATGCAGTTATACAGAGGTAAAGAGAGGATAACATGAGTTCAAAATTCTGCATGTCTAAAATTCCACAAACATAATGAAAAATGACTAAGTATGGTAATTTTATTACAACAAAGAAAGGGGAAAAAAAGGAGGGAAAAGAGAGATTGGGGAAGGGAAAATATAGAAGGAGAATAGAAAAGGTAAGAAAAGAAATGTGAAAATAGAAATAAAGGGGAAGCACAAAACGGGTTCAACAACTGGCTCCAACTGTGGGATGATAACCCCTGAGGGTTATCAGGAATCCAAAATCTCATGACCAAATGTCTTATCCTTTGGGAAATGGAGTCGAAACAGTGAGGATGTACACAATAAAATGAAAAATCTATGTATAGAGAAAATATAATTTTTTTTAGGTGAAGAAACTTTTCATATGCTTCCCATTGACAGGAAACATCATCATATTTCCCTTCATGTACTTAAGCATATACGAATTAAAACCCATAATTTTTTCAATGATGTAAGGCATGATCCAGAGTACTTCAAATTTTGTATGCATGGATGGCTTTTCCTTTTCTTTGTTCCATAGTAATACCAATTCACCCCTTTGAAATTTGTTGAGAGTTTCACTTTGATCAAAGTATTTCTTAATGTTTTGTTGCCTCTGTGTTATTTTATACAAGGCCTCACTTTGTTCTTCTTCCATTTTCAATAGTTTATTTAATCTCTTTTGCAAAGGAAGAATATATTCAATATCTTCCACGTTGACTGCATAAGCCAATGCATTCAATTCAAGGTAGATTGGAATTTTCTCTTATTTCCCATAAACCAACATATAAGGAGACATCACCATGTCTTTTAGAGTCATTTTTCTCACCCACAAAGCATCTGTCAATTTCAAATTCCAATTCTTCTTATTTCGATCGATAGTTTTCTTCAGGATTTGGATCAATGTTTTATTTGTAGATTCAACAAGGTCATTTCCTTATGGATAATAATTAGATCATTTCCCCATAACAATGCCATATTCTCCACAAAAATTTGTAAACCTTGATCCAATGAAAATTGAACCATTGTCTATAATGAATTTCTCTAGATCACAAAATCTTGATAATATATTATTCTTGAGAAATTTAATCAATTCTTCAAAGTCAGCCTTTTTCAATGCTACTGCTTCTTTCCATTTCATGAAATAATATGTAGTAGTGAGAATGTATATATGCCCCTTAATTGATTTTGGATTTATTGGCCCAATGAAGTCCAGTCCCCATTGTGTGAACGGTTTCTCTAATGATATGGGATGCAAAAGCATTGCAGATCGTTTCATATTACCTGAAAATTGTTGACAAGGGATGCACTTTCTCACCATCGTGTATGAATCCTTGAAAACTGATGGCCAATAATATCTGGCTCTTATTATTTAATGCGATGTGGTGGTAGGGGAAAAATTTTCTCCACGTATTCCTTCATGAAATTCTAGTATCAATTCTTGAGCTCTTTTTTCATCAACACATCTCAATAACATGCCATCATAATTCCTTCCGAACAATATTTCAGCAATCAAGACATAATTATTCAATTTCATTTTTAAATCCCTTATTTCCTTTGGAGTCATAGTAATGGGAAATTGTCCATATTTGAAGTAAAACACAATATCTTTGTACCACTCTGAACTAGATATATTATCTCCAATTGAAATTGTTGAAATCATTCCATCCAAAGCATCACCACCACCAATGAGCTTACATAACCCTTTCCCTTTGACTACCTTCAGAGGCTTTATTTCAATGTCATATTCTTGAATCTTTTCCAACCAGTTATCCCATTTCCATTCTCTCAATTGTTAGTTTAAAATCATCTTCACTAGAGAGGATGAAACATATGCGATGACATGAGAATTTAAAATGTCGATCCAAAAATGTGCTACTTCCTTTACAAGAGATAAATCTTGCTTCTCCAATTCTTAGTATCTTAATTCATAATCATGGAGGATATTAATCATGAAGTTGATCGGTAACTCTTCACCCTTAGAATTTCTTTGAGTAAGAACCTATTCTACAACACTTTATGTGGAAAAGGAATACATAATAAAATCTCTTTGAAAATCCAGACTAATAAGTATTGGCATTGTAGTAATTGCTTTTTTAATGTTATTAAAGGCCTCTTGTATATTCGAAGTCCATTCAAACCTTTGATATTTATTTAACATCACATTAATTGGTTTTACTATAATTTCATAATCGGGAACAAATCTCAACAAAAAATTAATCTTGCTAAAAAATGACTGGACTCCTTTCTTAGAGGATGGAGGATTAAGTTCATTGATATCCATCACCCTTTCTAGGTTAATATATATTCCTTCTTTACATACAATGTGTCCCAACAATTTTCCCTCAGTTACAATGAAAAAAAACTTATTTGTATTCAAAGAAACTCAATACAGTCTACATCTTTCAAAAACTTTCCTCGGATGATGAATATGCTCACTTCTTGTCTTTGAATGGACGGTTAAATCATCCTGGTAATATGCCATGAATTTTCCTATTAATCCTTCAAATGCATGGTCCATATCCCTTTGGAAAGTGGCTCAATAATTTTTCAAACCAAAAGGCATCTGAGCATACGCATATGTCTCCCATGGTTTTATAAAATTCGTCTTAGGCATGTCATGTCTTCCTCTGCGACTAGAACTTGGTTGTATCTATAGAAATCGTATAACATTGATATGCAAGTAGATCCAGTGACTTGTTGAAGAAAGAATTACATATTAGGAAGAGGATAGTTGTCTTTTACACTTGATTTGTTGAGATCCCTAAAATCAACACACATATGAATCTTCCCATTCGTATTCCTCACAATCACTGGATTCGAGAGCCAGTCAGAATTTCTGATGGGATATATTATTCCATCTTTCTTCAATTTTTCCAATTCGATTTTCACCAATGGTTTTAATTTTGGATTCATCATCCTTATTTTCTTCTTGAATGGATTTGCTCCTTCTCTTAGTGGGATAACATGTTGAAATATTGACTTATCGTGGGCCTTTAGATAATCATAACTCCATGTGAAAACATCCAAAATTTCTTTGAAAAGGAAAATATATTGATCAAGTTCTTCCGGTGTACAGTCAACTACCAATTTTATGTATTTCGGGGAACTATTAGTTCTGATATTAAATTTCTTTGTCTCTTGAACTTTTCTGACAGATACCTCTTCAGTGAGGCTCTTTGTGTGGTCATATCTTGTGAAAAGAGATTCATACCATAGGAAGTTTTTTGGAACATGAGTAACATCATTATCTTCATCGCCATTTTCATTTGCTAGAAAATATTTTAAATCTTCATCATTTTCAAACACCTAAAGATAATATTGATTATCTTGGATTGAAGGTTGAAAGATTATTTTTACTTTGAAAGATGTTTCACTCTGAATGTCATTTGGGTTTGACAAGGAAGTAGCCAATGCTAAATAATCTTCCTTCTGATTTGTATCCCTTGGAATAAAAGAAATATTGAAATAACTAAAAACCTTCATTAATTCATTTACTCTCTTGAAATATCATTTGAGCTTCTCTTTTTTGATATTATACTTTTGAATGACCTGATTTATCACCAATTTTGAATCACCAATCACAATCAAATGTTCAATATTCATCTGTAATGTCAGGGTCATTCCTTGAATTAAGGCCTCATATTCTGCTTCATTATTCGTACAAGGGAACTCAAGTCTAATGGCATGTGGGTATACAATATTCTCGGGGATTTTAAGAAAAATCCCCACTCCACTCCCTGAACTTGAATATGCTCCATAAAATGACATTCTTGATCTAGATTATTTTCATCATGAAATGAGAGCGGAGATATAATAAATAAATGCACAGAGATATCATGGATATCCAATAATATAGCATAAATGTATCAGAGATGCAACCATAAACACAGAGATACAATAATACACGATTTCTATTAATGAAATAAATGTACAGAGACTATAAAAATACAGAGTGAAAGACTCACTAGAATGGTGGTAGCTTATCTCTAAGAAGAGATGTGACGGCTACTCGCATTCGCAAGATCATTATTACAATGAGGCTCTAAGGTATTTTTTAACATAAGGAAAATCCAAAACCCTAACAGATGAAGATCCAAAAGGTTTGTGGGCCCCAATGGAGGTAGTTGATACGTCAACTTCCCGGGGGCGTAAATTTTGCATACGATCTCTGTTTGGGGTGCTTGATACACCGTTAGAAAGATATATCAGAGGAATACAACTTTTGATGTGAGAAACATCGAAGGAAAAGCAATGTTTCTCCCCATTTTCCCAAAAAATGTCATTTAGGGCCTCAAAACGGCCCCGAAAGTTTGGGACCCAAAAAAAACTGTTTAAAATAGTAAATTGCCAAAATTGCCAGAAAATTGTTTTGAGCCAGTTGGAAAAGGTGGGTGGCCACTGATATCCACCTGGATCAATTCTCCAATAGCTAACAAAATTATTCTCTTCATTCTTAATATCCTTGATTTGCTCCATATCCAGGATAGCATAGTTCCCAATACCAACATTTATATAACCTTCCATCAACTCATTATCTTTTTTATTGAAGGAAAATGGTCTCCTGGGTTCATGAGGAACCTTGATCATTGCTCCATCTTTATCAGGTAACATCATACAACTTCCATCATTCATTATATAACCATCGATCATATAAGACCAGTCTCTTCTAAGGACGACCTATTATGTTGGAGATAGGTCCACCACTACAATATTAAAAACTGTAATGATATGAGGAGAAACAATAATCCATGCATAAAAATATTTGATTTCTCCATAAGTCGGTACCTTCTTGGAATCAATTATATAAATGTTTTTTCCTATTTCATAATACTTGGTGGAACTCATGCCAAGTGATTCCATAATCGTCAAGGGCATGATGTTGTTTGTTTCACCCAAATCTACAAGACAATTGTGGAGCAAAACATCATCATTTTCTATTGAAATGTAGAAGGGTGGAACCTTACCTCTTAATTTCACTATTGATGTATTTTGACTCTGCTTCAGGTTTGAAATTACTGCTTCAATTCTTTTGGCTATCTCATCCAATAATTTTAAAATGTTTTCCCTTTGTTGGTGAATATTTACTACTTCTGTGAAAGGTAGATTAATTCTTAATTTTCTTATATCATAGACAACATTATATATCATTTGAATGGGATTGGGAATTGTTTTTTCCTTTATCGCTTTTATGTTCACTAATTTACTTTTATCATTGTCTTTTTATTTTTCCTTTTCATTATCTTTTTCTGAACTCTCCTTATTCTTAGATTTATTTACATGTGCCCGTGTTTGGGAAACATTTTCTTACGAGATAGGATCTTCTTCATATTCTTCAAGTATATACATGGATGTATCACATCCATCAGTATATACATATTCAAAGACTTCTTCTAGAAAAAAAATCATTTTCTGGTTTGATCATTTTCTCATTATATGGTTCATCAAGTATTATTGAGTTCTATGTTGGCTATCTGGGAACCCTTTGTCTTTGTTGATTGTCCATATATTCAAACCTTGTTCTTTGTTCTGGGGCATCATTCCTTCTTTGCTCTGGGGTAGGCATCCTCGGATTAAGCACATAATTATCATTTCTTCTTAACCTTGTTATTTCATTTTGCATTTGTCTAATAATTATGTTCATTTGTGCAATCTCGATTCTTTGTTTTGTTTCCTGGGTTGCAACAGGATCCGTCTTCACATATGGGATAGTTCCCTTGAAAAATCCTCCATCAACTGCTTTATTTTCACTAGGGCATGGATTTTTTTTGTCATTCCTTTTTAGACTGGATTCTCCTTGGTCAGTAATGTTCAAATTATCCATCTGTCATTGTATTTTTCCAAGAATGATGTCAAGATCAGCACCTATTTCAATCATGATTTTATCCATTTCAGTAGCTTTGATCATTTCTTATTCCAAAGTATCAATTTTGGAGGCTCTAATGAAAAACTTCACATTTGGTAGCATGGAATTCTTATAAAAACCGAGTATCACTCGATCATTAGGAATTTTATCTTCAGGAATCTTGTTCATATTTTTATGAATATGAGATTAAAGTATCTTATCCTTTCATTGTTCTTTAGACAAATCTGAGTAAAATTACTGAGAAGAGTATGATACGCGATTGGGAGAGAAAATATATTCAGTAACATAGCTTTGAGATCATCAAATGAGCTAATCGATCTGGTGGGATATGTCATGTACCATCCATAAGATTGCCCTGATAAGGTTTGGAGAAACAACCTTACCATCACATCATGATGTTCGACGAGATGAAAATAAAAAACATACATAAACAAATAAATATGTCTTTTAGCATCAATTGTTCCATCTCCAAAAAAATTCTTCAAAGTGCCTTTGGGAAGAACATGGAGTTCATGTTGTTCACCTCGCAGGTCAAGAGGCAAATCTCTTATTCTTCTTAGATTTATGAATCTTCACCTTTCTTCATGTCTTATTTCCTCCTACCTTTCTTCTCATATCTCTTCATGTCCTTCTTCTCGTCTTTCTTCATTTCTTTCTTCTCTTCTTTCTTCCCTTTTAGCCATGTCTGGAAGTTTCTCTTTTCTTCAAAAGTTTGTCTTTCACTTTCTGAGGTATGCATATACTTGCTTTTGCTTCCAGTGATTGGTCCTTTGTATTTGTCTAGATTCAATTATGGCCTTGCTCTTTCACTCTTCAAGCTCATCTCTTGTTTCTTCACTCTTGTCTTTCATCTCTCCTTTGCCTTCGAAGAATTTCTCTTTCTTATTCTTGAACTATTGTTTTCCAAAACCTCTCTAACTCGTCTCTAATTTTGGTTGTTTTTATTGTAATGTTATATAACTAATGCAAAATACTTCGTTGATTATTTAATCCAATTTATAACTTGGGTTTCTTAGCCTGAGGCAAAGTCATGTAATTTTAGGGTGAAAAAAAAAATCTAAATCTTCAGTTCTATCCCCAGTATGGTTGCCAAAAATTTTGATGCATGACTATGTCAGGACTGAAACGGAAACCTCACGAGGATATGAATCCCCCTAAGTTTTTAAAGAGGTGTTAATCCTCTTTGGCTAATGATGATCTTTTTTATTCTAAAATCAAGAATAATGTAGGACCTTAAAATAGTCCAATCTTCAATGCTCAAGAAAAATAAAAATGCTAAAAATAAAGAGTATATTTTCAAAAGAGAATTCCTAAGAAGTGGACCAGGAATATTAGACATCACACATTTCAGAAAACAAACAAAATTTCCTGACATCCATCATAGTGAAAATAAAATTTATGATCATCTTCAAAATAAAAGAAGTTGGTCTATTCGCATAAGAAAACTTTCATAGAGTATTGTGTGTATAGCTCAAAAAATATTATGATAGACCAATTTCAAATACTTTATACTAAAGACTCAGAGTTATAAAATACAATTAAAATTGATCCCGAATTATTTCTCTGGGATTTCTCAAAAAATATTTTTTTGTTACAGCGTATTGAAATTAAATGCGTTCATCCAAAGGACTAAGATTAGGGTTCCCACAGAACATAAAGAAAATATATACAAGAAAATAGGAAATAGAAAGAGGAACATGGTCGTATGTTGAACAACAAGATCTGGTAAGAAGACAAAATAAGTTTATAAGAATTTGGTTAATATTTTATAGTCAAAGAAGAAGAATAACTGGATGAAAAATGATAAAGGAATCAGTATTTGGTAAGTGTGGACTTACTATGATGGTATCTCTCTCTTCATTTGCTTCTTTTTGTTTCTTTTGTACCCTTGATGGTTGTAGTTTGATTACCGGTCATAACTGCTTCTGCTAGAGTTTCGGAGATCTTGGCGAGTGAGTTGTTTAACCATTCTTGAATATAATCCTGTAATGGAGCAACAGTTACCTCTTGTTTTACTTTAATGTCCAACAATTTTTTTCCAATTTCTCTTAAATCAATTGATAAATTTTGTAAAGTGTTCTGAATATCCTCATTTTTATTTGTGTACTCGACAAGCCAACCATTAATATCTTCATGTGTAAATTCAATCATAGTATCGAACTTTTTAGTCGATGCCATTTTTAGTTCTTTAATTTGTCCTTTGAAATATTATCAAGTCATGAGAATTGAATTCGATAGATACTTAGGGTCTGGGACCATTGATTTTTTCTTCTTAAGAAGTTAACTAGATTAGTTTTATTTTACCATTAAACCATTATCACAATAACTACATATAAAGGATCACTGAAAGAATAGCATTCACAGCATACACAAGATTTACCCTAGGAAAACCCAACAAACTTCCTCAATATAGATTCACCAACCAAGAACAATGTCTCTCTCCAAGAGAGAACTAACAAAGCAGAATATCCTTCTCAAACATTTGACTAGGGAAGAGTAGTGCACCACTTAAGAAATATATATTCAAGAGATAGACCAATAACCTTCACAACATCACCTCCAAGTTGCAGTAGCTTCTCCCTCTAAGACTTGTGCACTTATTCTTTAGCCACAGAACTTGTGTTGTGTGTCTGTTAAAATGAGGCGTTGGCCTCTCTTATAAATAGTAGTTGACCAGCCTAAAATTAGGTCTGGGCCAACTTGTCACTTTATCTTTCTATTTTTCATTTTACTTGTCAAAGAACAATAGTGTCAACTTTTACAAAGGAACAATAGAGTCGTCTTAAAAAATATAATATGATAATATTCTTTAGGTTTTTTTCTTAGTCACATACAATAAGGATATATTTTGAATCTACTCAAATTTCAACCTCCCTCTTAGCAAGGAAGGTATTCTTCTTGCCACGGTCGTCGTCACTACTTATGTGCTTCTGCATACTTGGTCATTGTCTTGTTGTCAATCATGGATCTATATATCATAGGAATTTCTTCACTTTTACTGGAGTAGTGTGTCATCCTACGTTGGAGTAGCATACCAACCTGCGTTGGGGTAATATACCAGTGTGCATTGGAGTAGCATACCAACTTGCACTGGGGTAGCATACCAGCCTGCGTTGGAGTACCAACATGTTCTAGGGTAGCATACCAGCTTATGTTGGAGTAACAACATGTGTTGGGGTAGCATAACATCCTGCATTGGAGTACCAACCTACAATGGGGTATCACACCAGCCTACGTTGGGCTAGAATATCATCCAACATTGGAGTACCAACCTGCACTGGGGTAGCATACCATCCTGCATTGGAGTACCAACCTACACTGGGGTAGCTCCCACTATTGGGGATCTCAACACTTCCATATACTCAATAACACATCACTTCCCTCTACTGGGGAACACACCGCTCCCTTTGATGAGGGAAAATCTTTCTGGAACACACCAAGCTTGTCTCTAAAGTATTTGAATTTCACTCTCGACAGAGGCTTAGTCAACACATTTGATACCTACTCATCAGTAGGAACATACTGGAGCTTTAATCCTCCTTTATGTATCATCTCTCAGATATAATGATACTTGATCTCGATATGATTTTACTTTTCATGACAAATTGGGTTCACTAACAACTTTATGCAACTCTAGTTGTCATAAAAGATACAAGTTTCCTTCAACTCGAGATCAAATAATTTTGCAATCAACTTCCAAAGCCACACTGATTCACCACAAGATGACCATGTTGCCACATACTTTTCCTCTACGGAACTGAGTTCCATGTAGGTCTTCTTCTCACTGAGTCATGAGATCACAGTTGATCCCATACTAAAGAAACATCCAGATGTACTTTTTTGGTTTGTGACACTGTCTACCTAATCTGAATTTGTGTAGCCCTGAAATATTATCTCACAATCCGAGATATATCTGAGTCCATAATA
>JASDQU010586541.1:50167-62718 GCA_032191745.1 Picea mariana | reverse complement strand
TGAACTAATCGTAGCCACGATTAGTTCAGGTCATGGGCGTATAGATCCACAGTGTATTTTCAGTGGCTATACCTTTTTATCAATACAATTATGGATCCGCAGTGTATTTTATGGCGGCCATATCTTGCAAGTCTTGATAACCCAAGCATAGGTATGCTTGCCTTGGGTTTGAAACATGTCATAATATTTGTTGGATGTTTGTGTGCAGCTTCTGTCAGCTTCTCTGTGTCTATACCCTTGCTTGAAAGTCTACAAAGCATTTTAGTTATCAGATCCTGTCTTCTAACTTCATACTTTGGGGGGTAATCTGTTACACGTCAAAATTACTCACTTTGATAGTGTCGCAAGTGTCGTCATTACAAGTGTTGCAAGTGTCGCATTTTGATCACAAGTGTTGCAAGTGTCAGGTAAGCATACTGCCATGATGCCTATGTCATTCCTATAACAACATGAGAAGAACACTTGAAACACCTCAAACATTTGATTTGGAAGAGGAGAAATGAGTCAGCAGGCTTGCAAACCTTTTGCCATATGAAAGCACCTCAAAAACTGAGTTTTTGGAGAGGAGTGCTCCCCTATACCTCTTCTGGAAGCACTGATGCTCCCACTTACACTGTCTAGGAGCATTATAAAGCTCCCCTGGCCCTTTTGAGGGAGTGCTATGGATTCTGAGAGTGTTGGTGCCCCCCTAAAGCCTACTAGGGAGCGCTACAATGCTCTGATGGTCCTTTTGAGGGAGCGCTACCTATTCTGGGCAGTGGTTGAATTGTTGAGATGAATGGGGGAAGGATCCTTTCATTCTTGGAAGGCAGTTGGATTCAAATCCCTAGTCCAGCCATGATCTTGGGACAAATCCTCAACTGAAGGAGGAAAATCCTCACCTTCCCCAAGGATATCTCAAGTGGTTGAGCCTCTCCAAGGATATATAGGCAAGATTTCTAATGGTGAAAGAGGAATGGAAAGGAGAATCACACCAAACTTATGATCTCATAAGTGGTGCTGGAATGAGGGAAGACAAAGAGGACTCAGCAAGGAGAAAAAATATGGAGCTCGATTTGGAGCGTGCAGGGACAAACATTGATAAAAAGGTACTACTGTTCTCCTTCCTTCTCATATGTTGGTTTGTATGGATTTGAAAGGAAGTCAGTGTCCATGTTAAGTACGTTCTGTCTTAGAGTAGGGTCTATCTCTTTGAGGCAATCTACCTGTCCGCAGGGAGATTTTCCTACAACAATAAAGTTGAAGTAGACTAGAGAACTAGGTTCCCATGGATAAGTGTGGACCATAGTGTTGAAGGTAGAATAGAGAACCAGGGTCTCATTGAGAAATGGAAGCCACCATGCTGAAGTAGTCTAACCGCCATTGTAAACCAAGGTCCCATGTTCAATTGCTCATGTGAGCTCCACATGGAAGATATTGGCACCCAATAACCAACTGAAAATGATGCTCCCAATACTGACACCTATCATGTGGATCCAAATAAGAATATCCATTCACATAGTGGGAAAGGGTCAAAGATGAATCTGGAAGAAATAACGTAGGATGGACATTGGTAATCATAACTAGCTGTTGATGTCTCACATTGATGTGTTCTACATAAGGTGGTGTAGAGTCATCAAATAAAAGATGTGTTACCCATGATTTTGGTTATCATGATGATGTATTAATGATGGTGTACTCAGGCTCTTCATAAGAACTTTCTCCTGAGAAAAGTTACATTCTTCTCTTTCCAAAAATATCATTTTTGAAGGAGGTTCATAGGCTACTAGTATATTTTCCTGCGAGAATGCATGATTCTCGCAGGATGCCTTAAGACAGGGTGAAAGAAGTTCACATTGTGTTGAACTTCTAGGGTGCGAACTCTTTCTAACGCAAGGAAAAAGATGAATTCTTGATGCTTCTAGAAGGGAATCTTCTAGAAGGATGAGATGGCATTCGAATGGCTATCCTAGTACTGGATTCCCTGATATTTTGGGATCATTCTTATCCAAGTAACTAATTCATTCTCTCCTATATATTGAGGGAATTCTCATGGAAAAGGTTAAGCAAGATTCATTGGAGAATTAGTGAAAGAATTGTGTGAAGGATTGAAGCTTGGACAGCAGGCTAGGAAACTCCAACAAGAATATCATAAGGTTTTGATCTTCTTCATGCAAGTGAGCAAGTGTGTGTGTCAGAGCTAAGGATCATCGAAAGGAAGATTGCGACATCAAGGCTCAGGTTGTAATCTTTACTTTCCATCAATATGATACAGTAATATGTCCCTTTCCCATAAAGCTATTTCCATTTTATTGTATAATTCCTTGATCATATACATAGATTGACTGTTGAATAGATTGTTCTTTATTCACTTTGGTTGGTTTGTGTTGTCTTGGTCTTGACTGCATGAGAGTGCTAGAGCGAAGCAGGAGCAACAAAGACCATAGGAATCGATAATAAGGTATGCCATTTTTTCTTGCCTCCTATTTAACTCAATGGTTAAAATCTAGGGAAAGAGTCATGTTCTGTCTTGCTTTGTTCTAGATCCAGGTGGATCTAGAGAGATTGGTTTGTGTCCACACTTACGGATGTATCCAATAAAAAAATTGGCGAATCCGTTGGGGACAATCCCATTTTCTTTGTGTCTTTTTGTGTTTTTCTATGGCCATTTTCTCTGGTTTTACTTTTCTCCTGTCCTATCAATCTCTGAGTCTTCATGATATCCTAATAGACCTTCTGAGTCTAGAAGCCTTTTTCAATTTTGCTTCATTTTTCAAATTTTTGATTATGTTCAGGAATTCTCGCACTACACTGCATTGCATCCTGCGAGAACTGGTAGAGTTCACACTCTGCCTTTAGGTTTCAGTGAGAGGTTCTCACACCCTACTCAAGGGTCACCTGCGAGAATCAATGATTCTCGCACTGTGTAATACTGCCTGCCTGCGAACACAATTTTTCAAAATTTTGAATTTGAGTTTTGTTTTTTCCAACTGCCCAGATCAGTTTGATTACCTCTTATGAGTTTCTTAGACCATTAATTGATATATTTCTTGTTTGCGTTTTCATGCGAGAACAGTCTTAGGATTTCAAGGATTTTCTTGTTATTTTTGTCTTGACTCTCCTTTCTTGAATTTTCTTGGCAAACCATTCTCTCTGACTTCATAATCTGAGTGTGTTTGATTAGTTAAGAACCAGTGATTGGTTGAAAGTTGAGTGCTTGGTTTTTCTCATTTGCTTATTGGGTTGAAAGATCATTTTCCTTTGCAAATTGAGAAGACTACTTTGGTTTGCTCTTTATTTTTTCTTTCATTGAAAGAGTTGATTGAGTTTGTCATTGCTTGTTCATTTGGTTTTTGATTTTCTGTACTCTCACTGTCATAGTGTGGGTCCTTTTTGAAAAGTGAACAAAAGGTGTTTCTTTAAAAAATTCTTTTCGTTTTAGAAAACTTTGAAAATCAAATTATTGAGATTGTTGAAGTATTTGAAAGACACATAGAGCATTGTCATTTGATAAGTGATTGTTTGTATTTGCATTTTAAAGGAAATTTTGCATTGTAGTTCAGGGTTGATCTAGAAAATTTTGCATTGTAGTTCAGGGTTGATCTAGAAAATTTTCTCTCTCTCCCATAAATAGGATTCAATGAACGAAAAGTGATATATTTCATTCTCATCCTTGCATTGTTTGGGTCAGAGTCATACAACATAAGTTTCATTTCCATTACCTTTGAGTAAACAACAGCTCTTAAGAACATTGCGTAATCATAAAATTTATCTAGTAACTCTTTTATAGGGCTCTTTTACACCAACATTTAGCTAGGATAGCGCTTTAGAGTAGGAAGAGAGATACACTCTCCAAAAGCACAAAACACACAATCGCATCTTATGTTAGGGAGTGTTAAATTCCATTTGCAACATCTTGTCCTAGGAAGCCCTTCTCACACAAGGGTCAAACATTAGGTCGCATTGATATCGACAGAGTTACTCACCCTGCTTTGTTGATATCAGTGTAGAGATTGCATGTATTACGGGGATCACTCAGAAGGTATACCACAATGATGAGTGGAAGACTTTTGAGTTGATTGCGTGCTAGATACCCTACCCTTGCGTGTGGATCAGACTGTCGACTGTTCCCCCAGGCTTTATTGTTATTGGTGGTGACCTTAGTGGCCTATCTTTCTAGGTTCTTACCCAAGGTGACTGTGGAGGGGAAAGTCTTCACGGTACATGGAATTGACGTTGACCAAACTCACTTGGGATCCTTGGAGGGTATACCCATGATTATGTGTGGGAGCTTGCACCAGGGTGTAAGTCCGTTAAGCAGGTCGTCAGCATAACTTTTACACCATAACCCCGCCCCTTCTCGTCTCGTTGTTACGATGTTGGATTTCATCACCAACTAGTGGCTTCGAAATTAGAAGGTCTTGTTTGCTTGGTGATTGCTTCCTAGATTTTGTTTACTAGCGCGTGTTGTTTGTTTCTCGAAGTTGACCATAGGAATTTCTTCGTGAAGTTTGTCACTCGTTTACAATAGCTCCTCCACGTCGTTCACGTAGAATGTAGGGTTTATCTCCAGAGCATCTGGAAGGTTCACAACCCTTGCCCACAAGCACTCCTAGAGGCTCTCCTGGGCAGAGTGAAGTCCCAGTCGTCACCACACCACAAGTGGAATGCAATGATTCTCTAGAACATTTTTGAATTACAAATACTCGAGAGGATTTTCGACTTCTCAGTGATTCTCAGCGCCCTTTTAGACGACTGAATTCTTCCAGAGACTTAGTTGTTACCTCTTCTAGATCACCCGTTGGGATTTTTCCCGACGTCGAAGGCCAGGATCCTTTCTGGTTTGCAGGTGATTTTCGAAGGACCCTTTTTAGTCCTGGTTCGCCTGTGGTCTCGAAAATCAACCCTCCGGTGTTTTTTGAGATAGAGACTGTACCGTTGACTACTACTTATCACTTTATTCTCCCTGCTGAGATGGCCCATCTCACGAATACTACGGGTGTCCCAACCGGGTTCACTACAGCTGGTTTTGCTCTTATAAACACACAGCGAATGCCCAATGTCACTCAGACACTACCACTCGGATACCATGCATTGAATGCTTTGTTGAATTCTTCTGTTCCAACACCTTCGCAAACCCCATCTGGTACTGCTGGTGGTCCTTCTTTTCCTAGGCACCCTATTCCTGGTTTTATTCCAACACTCCCTCAATTTCCTTCTGGCATTCCTAATCCTAGTGGCACTATCCCGTCCATTACACCAAACTTGCAGATTCCCGTTGGTGGAAAAGGTGGTACGATTCCACTTCCTCTTACCGGACACCTTCCAATTACTACACTACCTTCGATTGGGACACAACTTCCGGTTGGAACTCAGCCTATGATAGGGGGACCAACCCCACCTTTTGGACAAAATATACCTCCCTCTTTGGCCTAGTATTGGAATCATATGATACAAAATTCTCAAATGACTGGGGGGTAGCGATTTCTTGTCCCTACTATAGGCCAACCATATCTAGGTATACCCAATCCTATTTGGGGTACAAATGCTCAAACTCATGTCCCCGCTCAGGGTTACAATCCCTCGAGCTACTATCCTCACCAACCACCACCGAATTAGCTTGGGTCTTCCCATTATGGGTAGAATGCTTACGGTCCTACTGGTTTTCTGATAGGGCTTCCACCCCAAATCCACCAGTACCCACAGGTGAATAGACAGTTACCTTTTCTTGCTACTTTGGATTTTCCAGATTTGTCTAGGATTTTAAATGATCCTATTCGTCACTCTCCCCAATGGCCTATTATTCCAGCGAAGCTTCCATCGGACATTCCTAAATTCAACGACAAAGTGGGAGAGGACCCAAACAATCACATAATGAATTTCCACCTATGGTGCTCATCCAACTCATTGATGGATGACTCTATTCGTTTACATCTTTTTCAACGAACCCTTACAGGTTTTACTGCGAAGTGGTATATTGAATTGCCACGAGGCTTCTTCTTTGATTTCAACACCCTAGCTATGGCTTTCCTTATGCATTACCAGTTACTGATCCGTTATGATACAGGGACTGAGATTTTGACTTCCTTCAAACAGAACAAAGGCACTCATATATCTGATCACATCCATGAGTGGTGAAGGAGACGACATCTCATTAAACTTGAGCTCCCTGATCAGTTACTGGAAGAATGGTTTACAAAATAATTTGTGAATGAAATCGATAAGGAGATTTCCATGGGTGGCGTCATCATGGAAGAGCAAGCTATAAGTCGTGCTCAATATCTTGATCTCGTTTATTCACAAATGGGAACTCTTTATGATTTACTACCTGATTTACCTTGTCCTAATGCTTCCATCACTTCAACTACTCCAGCTGCCTCGCATGTAGCTGATGGTGTGATTGGTACTGCCCAAGCCCAATCATATTCTGTTTCAAGCAAAAACCCTAAGTTTGCTTCTTCTAATGTTCAGAATGCTCCGTCTCCTGCCACTCCCACCGGCAAAACTTCTGAAGTAAATGTTGTCCAATCTACCCCAGCCGGTAAAAACAAATCTAAAAAGGGGAGAGGCAAGAATGAGGAGGGAAAAAATAATCCTCAAGGAGAGCAACCTAAAACTACCCCTGTTGATGATCGAGATAAGCGCAAACCCCAATACCCTTGCCTTATCTATGGTGATGATCACTACACGAAGGATTGTCCACGATGTGCCAAGGTCACTAAATTCCTTCAGGGAACCCCGAAACCCCCTGCACCGGCTGTCTTGTCCCAACCCTTCCCGTCTCAACAATAGGCTCAGTTGGTCATTCATGACCAACCATCCTCTTCTACTACCTCATATGTTTTGATGTGTACTGGTGATTCTAAGTAGAACGACGTTGCACTCACGACTAGAGCCAAAGATTATTCTCCATATAAGGAGAAGGTTGACGATTTACCTCCTGCTTTGGTACGACCCTCTCCAACAACTCCACCTAGAAATGGTCCTCTTCATCTCAAACAACCGAGCCTTGACACATTTCTGTGACTCCCCCCTAAGGGTGTCATTCGGAAATTGGCTTTCAATCCTCATGCTCGTGTGGCACCTTCAGCGATGTCATCCCTTGAAGTCCTTTAGTCTTGTCCTGCACAACGGAAGGCACTGTTGAAAGCTATAGGTGGAATTGACCCAAGAGATATGAATTTGATAGTCTTTGACTTGGAATATCACATTCCCAGGTTACCCGCTCAACTAGCGATCCAGATACAAGTTGTTGTCTCTGACAAGAACATTTGTCGAACTGTTATAGACGAGGGTGCCTCGACGTGTGTAATGTCTTTTGCTTGCTGGAAAGCAATTGGCTCTCCTCCCTTGAACGAATCACAAAATACTCTTAAAGCCTTCAATGGCTCTGTTTTTAAGCCTTACGGTGTTCTCCCTTCGTTGCCTATCACGTTAGAAGGTAAAACGGTCCAAGTTGAAGTGGAAGTCTTCGACGCTCCCCTTGATTATAATCTTCTACTTGGCCGCAGCTGGATCGATTCCATGCATGTCGTTGTCTCAACACTTTTTCATGTAGTGCATTTCCCTCATCAAGGAAAGGTTGTTACCATTGACCAACTTGCCTTCTTCAATTTTGATACTCGTACTGGCAACGTGCCGTTTATTGCTAAAACCCCGCTGGGTTATGAGAACGTCGGTGTCGGCCTGTTAAAGGACTCCTCATTAATGGGTACTTTCCCCATTCCACCGCCTGATGTTCCACGCCTGTCTGTTGCTTCTATCAACATGATTTCCATCATGCCTCATGAACTTCCTGCATCTTATGACCCTTGGATAGTCCCTGACCCTGGATATCATCTTCATTTCGGCGATGCAATGCCCTTAAGTTTGGTTGAATCCACCTATCAGGCCATTCAATCAGCAACACCTTCTACCCCCTCTCTTGATGAGTTGTCTCCCGATCCTTTTCGTGTTATTTTTCCCACTGACGAGATGATCATGTCCGTCATGGAGGACACCCCTTGGGACGACGGGCATCATCGTTCCATTCTCTTTCTGGAACAACACACTCTTGAGAACTACCAATGGATTTTGACTCTGGCGACCGTTGTTGTCATCTCAACGATTCTTGTGATTACTCATGATGTGTTTGCTGAAGGGAAATTAAGTAATATCTCGCCCACGATTCCCATTGACATATCCATAAAACCTAGGATTGTTGAAAATGTCCATATTGGAGCTTCGTGTTCTTCTAATGAAATCATCACCTATACATCTCTTTTCAAATAATTTTGTGACATCTTCGCCTGGAGTTACGAAGAGATGCCAGGTATCGACCTTGAAATTGTTGTACATGAAATTAAGACATACCCCAGCGCCAAACCCGTCCGGAAACGCCTTCATCTAGTTCACCCACGTAAAGCGGCTGCTATCAAGCTCGAAGTTGAAAAACTTTTGAAAGCCGTCTTTATTTATCCGGTGGCTCTTACAGAATGGGTTTCCAATCCTGTCCCAATTGACAAGAAAGGTGGCAGTATTCGTGTATGTGTTGATTATAGGGATATTAACAAAGCTTGTCCCAAGGACAACTTTCCTACCCCCTTCGTCGATCAGATTGTCGATGACTACGCCGGAAGTGAAATCTTCTCCCTCATGGATGGTTTCTCCAGCTATAATCAAATTAACATTGCTCTCGACGACCAACATAAGACTTCCTTTATTTGTCCTTGGGGTACTTTTTCCTATAGGAAAATCCCTTTTGGACTTAAGAATGCGGACGCCACTTTTCAACGCGCTATGTCTTATGCTTTTCATGATATAAAGCATATCGTTCAACCTTCTATGGATGATTTACCAGCTCATTCTATGCGCAGAGTTCATCACCCAACCCACCTCCAGGCTATTTTCATTCGTTGTCGATTCTATCGTATACGTTTAAATCCTCATAAGTGTGTTTTTTGCGTAGAATCCGGTCGTCTTCTAGGTTTTATCGTTTCGCGTCAAGGGATCCGGGTGGATCCTATTAAGGTTGAGGCGATCCTTAATCTCCCTCCTCCTTCTACACTGTGCCAGTTGCAAAGTTTGCAGGGGAAAGCAAACTTTCTTCGTTGTTTCATCCTGAATTACGCCGAGATCACTCGTGGTTTTACATGGCTACTAAAGAAAGATGCAGACTTCGTCTGGGATACCATTGCCAACAATGCTTTTGAAGCTTTGAAGTTGTCCCTCACACGAGCTCTGCTTCTCTTTCCTCCCGATTACAGTCGCAATTATTTCCTTTATCTTGCTGCCTCGAAGTACACTATTGGCATGGTTCTCATCCAAGAGGATGATGCGCATGATGAACATGTTGTTTACTACTTGAGTTGAAGTCTCACACCCACTGAAATCAAGTATCAACATGTCAAAAAACTGGCCTTGGCGGTCGTTCAAGCCGTCCAACGCTTCCAGCACTATATCCTCTCACGGAAAAATACAGTGATTTCTCATTGCAACCCTATGAAAAATATTTTGACATGTCAATTACTAGGGGGAAAATACTCCAAATGGATTTTCATACTCTAGGAGTTTGACTTGGAATTCGATCGCACCAAGTCCAAGAAATCCTTAGTTTTTGCTGAGTTGATATGTGATTTTCCTCACTCTGCAACGGAAAATGTAGCTGTAGATTCATTACCCGATGAATCTCTTTTCCTTATTATCATTAACGATCTTTGGTATGGGGATATCATTATATATCTCCAAACCCAAACTTTCTGGCATGCTTTGTCTAGTACTAAACGCCCTCGCATACTCTATCAAGCTCGTCAATACATTATCCTCGGGGATACTCTTTACCGTCGGGGAATTGACTCTATTTTTCAACGTTGTCTAACATTCGACGAAGCCGAGAAACCTCTGAATGACTTCCATTCTGGAGCATGTGGTGGTCGTATGTCTGGGTATGCTACTGCCCAAAAGATTTTACACGCAGGGTATTTTTGGCCTTCTTTGTTTAACGACTGCATTATTGTCGTTCATAAATGCCATGCCTTCCAGACATACAATGAGAAAATTCGGTCACATCCTTCTCCTCTTCATCCTGTGGTCTCATTTGGTCCCTTTGTGAAAAGGGGCATCGATTTCATGACATGTCACCCTCACTTGGCCGGGGGGCATGGTTACATCATTGTAGCCGTTGATTATTTTACGAAATGGGTTGAGGCGATGCCGACATTTGACAATACTGGAAAGACTGCAACCTTGTTTCTTTTTAACCATGTCATAGCTCGTTTTGGTGTTCCCCAAGCTATCGTCACTAATCATGGTAGCCACTTTAGGAATTTTATGATGTCTGAACTTACTGAGAAGTTGGGTCTTTGCCATGATAACTCAATGCCCTATTATCCACAAGCTAATGGTCAAGTCGAAGAGATTAACAAATTTCTCATAACTATGCTTCAACGGATAATAGGGATTCATAAAAAAAGTTGGCACACAATGTTGTTTTCAGCATTGTGGGCATACCGAACATTTGTCAAGTCCCCTACTGGGTTTACGCGTTTTTGGTTAGTCTATGGTGTGGAAGCCATTCTTCCTATAGAATGCGAGATACCCTCTCTAAAGCTAGCTATCGAACTCCTACCCAACACTTCTGCTAAAGAAGAACGTCTATTGTATCTTATGCGATTAGACAAAACTCGAAGTGACGCCACTCTAGTAATAGAAACCCAGAAAAAACATGTCAAGGCCCAATATGACAAGCATGTCAAGCCTTGCATTTTCTCTGAAGGTGATCTTGTTCTTCTCTATGAACAGGATCGAGATGTGTTAGGAGCTGGGAAATTTGAACCCATGTGGCGAGGTCCTTATATTGTTCACCGAGTTTTGGAAAAGGGAGCATATAAGTTGGTAGATTACGATGGTATCCCTTTGAGTGAACCCAAGAATAAGTTGTACTTGAAGAAGTACTATGCATAAATCATTTGTGCACAAGTACTTGTATTTTAATGTATCATACTTTATGTGTGCTACTATAGTTTTCTTTGGTCATTATCTAGTCTCTTCCTTTATGTGACGTTGTGTTTGATTTCCAGATGTCGGAGTCTTCGTTGCGTTATATTGGCTTCGCTGATGGTGCTAGTTGTAGTACTCGGAACCTTGCTTCCGCTACGTGGGCAATCTATGCCCCAACGAATGAACTTGTATCTTTACGAGGTGTGTGCCTCAGCCATGTGACCAACAACATTGCAGAGTATAGCATCATTATTGAATTATTGGTTGATTCTATCTCACTCGGAATTCATCATTTGGTTGTGTGACTTGACTTGCATCTTGTAGTACTACAGTTAAGTAATGTCTACTCTATTCGAAGTCCTACTTTATTACGGGTGTATTTGCAAATTCGCCTCTTGGAACATTATTTTGATCACATTGAATATCAACATATTCCTAGATGTCTAAATACATTAGCAGATGCATTGGCTAATTATGTATTGGACAGACATTTGAATCATTTATAAGTCATACACAACAAAATTCACACAATATAAAGTAAACTGGTAGAAGTCGTCTGTATATATATAACGATCAAAAGAGTTTTTTACAAAAGTTTGTCCGAAGACCAAAATGTCAAAAATTGAAGCCTATAGCTTCTACAAAGTGATGTCATGGGTGACGTTCATGGTAACACATGACTTCCCTAGCCACCCTACGGAGAAGTCGACTCATAGATGCTGATACTCCTATAGTATGATGTTGATCACGTCGTGGAACCTCTTCCAAAGTCATGTCTGGAATGTCTGCAGTCAGGCCCTCTAGATTCTGTTCTACTACTTGATAATCCTCAACATACTGTGGTGCTGCCGCTACCTCTCCTCTCCGTTGGATGGGAGAAGTGTCGGGAGGTCTGTAAGGTCCAACATCTGTGTTATCAATAAACAATTTTGTGTTAGTTTTTGGACAAACATATAAAACAAAAACATTTGAATATGATAAAAATTCAAAAACATTTAAAAAGAGAAAATGTGTGTACTTCTTACCAAGGTCACCCCACTGAGAATCCTCTGGTAATACCAAATATGAATCTCCTCGGAAATCCATCCCAGCATAAGCGTAGTCATCAACCATCAACATTTGTGGTTAAATCCAGTCAAAGAAAGTATCATCATATTTGATAATCGGTCCTGCTACATGCCGGGCCATGAGCCGACACCATCTCAGCATCTGCAGATCCCTGGGAGCCGGTAAATTCCACTCCACCTGTAGCCTCAGTAATTGGACCTGCTCAAGGAAGAAGGATACCAGCAAAGATCCATACCCAAATTACTTCAGGTTGTCGCGTCTGCACTTCGTCAATTGTTTTTTTATACTGTGCAACACAGCATCTGCCCAGTTGAACACTCAAGGCTCAGTACACTCAATAGCATACTGGAAATAGCTCTATAACGCCATATGAGGAGAAGAACTCCCATCCATCCGAGCTATAGTGAAAAGGATAGTATCAAGGGTCAAGTCTGTTATCTCCCAGATAGCCACTTTTCATTTCTTTCTCTCAGCCTCGGGTACGTAGTGTATACGGCAATAATAACTCATCGGTAGCCCACCACCTC
>JASDQU010586541.1:14370-48014 GCA_032191745.1 Picea mariana | reverse complement strand
ATGTTTCGTCCTCATTAATATAATTTTCTTGGCCTGTTTCTTTCTAATTCGTGTTCAATATCACATGAATTTGTCTCTTTAGTAGATAGACCTATTTTAGACTAATCTTGATAGAGTAGGAAGTAGTCGTACTTTGTTTGTCTATAGGGCTCATCAAGGAGCGAAAGATTAGAGCTCAACTCGGAGCATGCAGGGACAAATGTCGATTAAAAGGTACTTCTTTTCTCCTTCCTCCTCATGCATTAGTTTGTATAGATCTGAAAGGAAGTCAGTGTCCATGTTAAGCACTTTCTGTCTTAGAGTTAAGAGTCCAGCTCTTTGAGGCAATCTACCTATCCGCAGGGAGATTTTCCTACAACACTCCATATCCAGGATCTAGGGTTCTTAAAAATGGGCATTACGGAAAGCTATGGATCTATGAGTTTTGGATATCCAAGATTTCTAAAAATGCAGCTTGATGAAACTTCTGGATTTCTAGATCTGGATGTTACGTAGGATTCGACAGGTATGATGCCACATGGATGACAAGTGGATGCCACATGAAATCAAGAAACACTTCATCTACCATGTCATCAAAATAGTACAAAAAATTCTAGAGGCCATGTCTTTGTGTCCATGACTTAGAATGAGGAAAGTTTTATATTGCTAGAAATCTCTTGATGAATAGAAGAAGATGGTGACCTCAAAATCAGAAAATGATCTATTTGAGTGAAGAAAAACTTGATAATATTTATTTACACAAAGTAATCTAGTGTGTGTTATGATGAAGCTTGAATTAATAACTAGATCATATCATAAATATAATTAAAAAATGAAGTCAAAAGAAAAAGAAGACCAAAATTTAAACTAATCACACACTGAAATAAAATGAGAAAGCCCATAACAATCTTTATCTTAAAATTTAAAGGGGGCCCTTTTTTATTTTTACCAAAAATAAATGGGAGGTTATTGTGGGTATAACAGAAAGTCATGATGACCTAGTTCTATATCAAAAAATTCATGGATGACATGGAATGGATGGTGTCGAATTGCCTTCCCTACCCCTTGGATGATCACATGGCTTTGCATACCCCATAGAGATACACATAGATGCTAAAAACTACTAGATCCTAGCTCTCAGTTGTTGCAACGAAAGAGACCATACCAACATTTATAAGCATTGCAAAGCAACTCCAACCATCTATGACAATATGGACCCTGATGAAGCATCTCATTCACTCCTTGCCTCCCATATACCGGATTGAAAAAATAGGGTTGGACAAATCTTTCAAAATTTTATGGGAAGGGAGAACACTAAATGAGGAGGAGTGGCGATACTTAGCATTATTTATGACTACATCATGTGGGCCCCACATTAAGAAACACCCCAAAATGTTCATCCTCTGGCTCAAGTGTTTCTTAAGAATCCCATCACAACTTACCCACTAGTGCCACCCACACAATAGAATTCATAGAAAATGGGGCCACCTTGTTAGCCCTCAAAGAGAAGCTCTTGTGAAGGGAGAAATTGGTGATAATAACAATTATTTTTGGTTATTGTTAACAAGATACTTCCTAATTGTGCGACATCAAGGAGAGTAGTCCTCCTAATCAACCAATTAATCCCTAAGAATTCAAGGATTAGTTAGTACCAGCTAGTTGGCCAATTGAGTCTATAGGAAGAGAGCTTAACAACAAGATGAAGGATCAAGAATTTTCATACTGTTAAGATGCCAAAATTTAGAGAGAGAGAGAGAGAGAGTTATCCTCTTTCATTATAATAGCATTCGTTGGATCCATGTTAGAAGGATCAATAGAGGCATTCTTCTCCTGTGCTCTCATTCTTTTTTTCTTTGTAAACATGATTGTAATGAATAGATTGTGGGAAGGAAGTCAATAGAGGCCCACAACTGAGATTTGATAGTCTCGAGCTAGCACCGTCATTATATCTAATGAAATGTTGAATAAATTAATGGATCTATCTTTATTTTTGTTTGTTAATTTGTGCGGGACGTGTTGGCTGTGTGATTAACCTGTGGCTTGAGAAACTGCGACTCAGGCACATCTAAGCCATCAAAATCACTTGGGGATCACAACCAACCTGAGCCACACCAACCCTTAACATGGTTGGATTTTTTGTCCCCACAGGTTTCGAACCGATGACTTTAACAACACAGAGTGGCTTAACAACACACTCTGTCACCGACTGTCCTACACCTCGGGGACTTTAAAATTTGAAGGACATGGGGGTGGGCTTTGATCCACTTATGTGTGCATGGGTCCCGATACCATTTAATACAGTATCTCTGGGTGCAACCACACGTTTGACCACTACCTTAAGGTGCCCCCATGGCTCCAGGTAAAGCCCTCACGAGAGATGAACCTTGCCCAATGGTGAAAAACTCCTTGCTTTCCACCATTGGATCCAACCCCTTTGAGCTTAATGGATCTATCTTTACATGCATGTTCATAAATATATTTATTTGATACTAAAAGTGTTTTACCCCATTTTATAATTCATGTTCATGTCTATTATATCCTATACGAATGATACATGATGAAGATGCCCTTTGGATAAACATGATTAAGGTGTCCTATATTTGAAATACCCTTTGGATAAACATGATTAATGTGTCCTATATGTGAAACATCTAAGATATTAGGATGCCAATTATAATTTAATTAATATGGAAAGAGACCATTACGAGATAACCGAGATTAGATCCATAGAGATTGATTTATGCCATAAACTTTATTGTCAAATACGAGAGTTTCTCGAATAGAAAATAAAAGCTTAGCGTATGTGAAAGATAAGATATAGAGTATATAACCTTAGTTTATGTGGAAAATAAGACACTGAAATGTGAATATAATAAAGTTACATCAATTAAAATAAAGCTACGACGATGTGGAAAATAAGACACTGAAATGTGAATATAATAAAGTTATGTCAATTCAAATAAAGTTACGACGATGTACTGTTAGATGTTGACGAGGGGGACAACTTTAAAGCGGAGCTGATGCGTGTGTTCACATAAAGACACAGACAGTTGTACGAGGTGGGGAACTCATATGAAAGCAACAAAATTTGCCTAATCACTAACTTGACTTCTTTGTTAGAAGTTGTTTTCAAAGTAGCTGAGCCACTTCCATATATACCATCATCGATTGCATAGAGACAACTCAAGGACCGATTAGTTGGAGGAGCGGAGATAGTAGTGGCAGGAGAAGAGAGAGTATGTTCATGGCGACCATTACCACTACCAAGCTTGTGCTGCTGGTTTGCGTATTCGCCCTTTTGCCACTGGCGATGGAGATGATGCCGCTGCAACCAGAATCGGCGGGCACAACTTGTGGAGTACTCATACTTCTCGTTTATACACTTTGGGAAAATTACTACTTCTTTTATTGTAAAATAGCAATATTAAGAAGTTTATTATCAAATTATCAAATTATCAAATTAGTTTGCTGCTTCGGTTGGCTCTGTGGTCTTTCTTTTGGACAGGTTCCATTAAGTGATACCTTAACAGGTTCTGTTACTTTTCCTGCTTTGGGAATCACGTGTCTTGCAAATTTAGCTGTTTTCTATAGATGTATTTTAAGAGGCGCGCCTAAATTGGACATTGGTGCCAAAGGTCTTCTGCCCACTGCTCACAAATTGAAGAACATAAATGAATTAGAGGACCAGACCACCACAGATCAGGTGGAGGGACTGACCACGAGTATGATAGGACTAAATGATTGTGCCGTTGTAATGTTGTCAAAGGAGAGGCCCAATTCTTCGATGCGGCAATTCATGGAGTATATGTCCAATGTTCATAATGTGGACTTCATCTCTCTGCAGTTGCTCCCCTTTGAATTAGTACCATTGACTGTACATATCTGCACTTGTGAAAGTAGATTCGGATGTGGATGCATTATATTCAACGCAAAGGACCAGATCAGACTGATGCTGGCTGATCGGATGCCTGGGAACGTGAAAATGCTGTCTGATTCCCTGTGCCTACTCCCCTGTCAGCTCTGCCTGACAAATGGTTGCCATGGTTGTAACGAGGGGCTGTTGTATGTGGAGTGTGATGGATTGAGAGAGGGTGCGTCCCACGTGGAAACCCCGGCTGCAGTTTGTGAATTACTTGATCGTCCATTCTTTCGATATAATGACTTATGCATATGCATTCCAGTGCGTTCAAAGAGCGATGATGAGTGGACGAAGCAGCTGATAACACTTTTGCAACTCCAAGAAAACGAAGGAAGAATCAGCGCTTCGTCTGCCCTCAAAAACTACATCGATGGGAGCGGAGAATGCGATACACATGAAGAATACAACCTCTTTCGGTTAATTATAGTGCCAACGTTGACAGAAGTATTAATCAACATTGCACTAACATTCTGGTTTAAAGTGGATGGCTTCTCCAGCGCCCTCGTCGCGAGAAGAGCCATGAAAGACTATCTTCCGCAAAGCGATGGAACTGGGTTTTCTCCCATTGCGTTTCTAACCACTGCCAGGGTCAAATCTAACCCGAATAATACCAATGTGTGCCAGGTGTTCAGAGGTTCTCATCTAAGCCTAAGACCTTTATATTTGATGATGGGTTGTGTCAATTTGATTTGTTCTATTAGTTGGATTGTGCTGGTTGCATTGGAAGGAGGCGCTAACAAATGGTATCATACTCATTCTATGCCACCCTCTGAAGGTAGAATTATTGTGATACTGGTAGCCATTTGTATTGCTTTGGCCATGGACTTATATGCTTTGTATGCTTTGTACATCGAAGGGGGGGGGTGTGAAATATTTTCATGTCAATATTTCACTAACGTCTATGTAATAGCAATAGCAATAGTGTTAGTGTTGGAGATACTTTGCATTGTGTCAGGGAGCGTAGTATTAGGAATTTTGGGTAAGAAGGTTTTTGGAAGATGGTTATATAGTGTTTTGCAAAGTCTAGTTTGGATAAAGTGGGGTATGGGCAATTGTCTTTCGGATAGAAAAACGGATGAAGCAACGTATATATATGCTTCTGCATTTTTTCTCAATGCCATCCTAGCTGGAGTCCGAGCGGAGTGGGAGTTTTCATAATAATAAAATCTATGTAATTGCATGTTAATTATTTGCTCATATGGGAATAATATAATCCTTGAGTAATTAGCTTTTGATGAATTATAGTTATTAAAAAACTTCTTATATTTATATTTAACTTACTTGTCAATTGTTTTTAGTTAATCTTTTTGTTTTAATTTTAATTTTTTTTATTAAACATATATATAAAATAAAGATATTTATGCATGATTAGAAGGATAAAAAAATGTTCATATTGTAATTATGATTTTATAAATAACAAGATAATCTTACATAGAGTATTCATTTTTTTCAATCAATATGTTAAAGCATAAATGCATGTGTTTATGTGCAATTTTTATGTGTTAAAGAAGAAATCATAATATAAAAAATACAAGTAAACATTTAAATATCAATAAACAAGTTAGATGTCAATTTTTAATATATAAACAAGGAACAATAGAAAATAGACATAGTACTAAAAAAAATAGAAATAGAAAGGAACATAAGAAGAATGGAGAAGAACAAATTACCATGACAATTAATTTATATAAACAAATAAAGAGCATCTTGACATCAACCAGTGGAATATTATTATTGGGGAAACACATTCTGCCCACATTATGATTTGAAATAGTTCTCATCCTCGTTATTTAGAGACAAGGTGTGATAATAAAGACATATATATTTAAAAACACGGTGCAAGTAGAAAGATAAATAATGTGAATTTTTCATAAGAGAATTTGAAATTCAAACATGTACTAAATCATTGGCTTATGACTTACAAGACATTCATAGAACTAAATTTATAACACAATATAAGTTGTGAAAGAGCCTATTATTTTCAGGTGAAACGATGAGGTTGAATTTGAGTTAGATTGAGTGTGAAAGAGCTTATTATTTTCAGGTGAAACAATGTTGAGGTTTAATTTGAGTTACATTAAGAAATGAAAGTAGGAAAAGCTTCCACGGAAGCATGTTCTATATGTAAAATTGTCAAAATGAAGCCAAAAACAAAATTCTGAAGAGAATTAAACTAGACGATTGTACTAAAAAAATATTTGTGTTTCACTATTACATACAGGTTTTCAGAAATTTGATAACCCTCCAATTTACAATGGAGAATGTCAAAAGACATGGAATGAAATGAGAAATTGAAATTGTCAAGAATAAAAGTAAATTTTTTTTTTGAAACATGCTAAAGTCACGCAACATGTAGATAACATTAGATCTTTGTTTCAGTTAAACTTCATATGATAATGTTGTTAAATTTGGTAAAATATTTCTTAAGATATCATGTGTAAGAGAACATGAATATACTTTTGTATTCCCTATGTTGATTATGCTGCACTTTAACCCATGTGAATAGTTGAACAAGGTTTCAATTTGACATTTGGGACAATGCAACGTTGTTCCTTGTATTGATAAAAAAAAAATTATTGTTATACTTTTCTTTTTTGCTATAGAAAGTAGATGCAAGGAAAATAATTTTTTTGTAATCTAATTGTTTGTACATGGAAACACTCTTACCATTTGTTGATCATTTTCTGAATTTCCATCCTTGATTTCCAAGGTATATCGTGTCCCTAGTTTTTTCATAGCAGTGGTAATTGCACCTATTGTTCCAAGTGCATATTGTTCTATTGCTTCTAAAAGTCTTTCGATTGAAGTGCTTGGTATGAAGTTTTATTGCTGACAAACATGTGTTATGTTTTTTATGCTAGTCTCTTGATCTACTAGCAAGATACATTCAAATTCTCCATGATCATAATTGTTTTTTGGTGCAATTTTGAAATTTTCAATATGAATGGATTTGCCTAGTATAAGTTTTGCTTGGTGTTGTTCAATGAAACTACTACGGACATCCAAGGTTATTGTCATCTCAACTTTGGCATTTGTTAATCCACTTGCGAAAGCTCATTTGACCACTATGATTTGTCAAGTATTGTAGTGTATGTAACAATAATATTTCCATCGAAAACTTGTCCAACTTTGCAACTAGTCAACTTTTAAATAATGATTAGGCCAGAAGTTGTTGGTTTGTTCCTATAGATGGGAAAAAAATAGAACTTAGCAAAACAAATGGAGAAAGTGTTCCAGACAATTTGTTTGGATAGTTGGTTGTCATTGATGTCAACCCATGGAGAGTGATATTGGAGATTGATGTAAACCCTTAGAGATTGATGTCCACCCTTGGAGAGGTCCAGAGATGTGGACAAATTTTGGACAATTGATTGACATTTGTATGATCGAGACTGATGGTGAGATAGTTGGGTGCATTTTAAGAATCCTACATGAAGCCCTATAGGTGTGGTTATGGAACCCAAAGTTTGTTGAGGAATACATGAAGGACAATGAAAATGCATGTAAGATACTCATATATGGATAGTACTCGTCTTGTCATTTTTGGTGATATGTGGAATTCCATGTGGTTCCTCAAGGTTAGAGAAACATGGCCTTGTTAAGTTGGAAGCCCAAAAGAATGGTCAAGAAGCCCCTAGTTGGTTACAAGTCTTGGTGAAAGGGTAAAGTGGTTGTAAAAAGAAACCCCTAAAATAAGGAAAGAGGTTACTATGAAAAAGTATATAAACACCTCAATGAGTCTCTCATAAACACACACTTACATTGAATATCTATCTTGTGAATGCTATGGTTTATCTCTTTATTGAAAAATCTGAGGTTGAATCTAACGCACCAAGTCTGAGGTAGCAAAGGTTTGAAGGAGTGAAAGTTTCAGAGTTGTGGAAAACTGAAAACCATGGTTTTTTGAGGTTATACACGGGCTACATAAGGATAGGTCACGTACATACGCGGGCTGAAGAAGGGTGGGTCACATAAATCTGTGGGCTAAAGAAAGACATGTCACATACATCTGCGGGCCGTAGGCATAGAGAAGAGTGGACATCCACGAGTTGTAGTGGAGGAAAGCGCTTATAGACGTAGTCAGTAGAAGATAAAGTCACATATATGTAAAAGGGATTGTGAAATGTTGTGAAGGGATGTTGGTACCAAGTTGATGAGGACTATGGAAGTGTTAGAGGTCAGTTTACAGTACAACAAGTCAGCTACAAGATCAAGGGTAAGTTTTAAGGGTTATGGTTATGATGTTATGGTACATGCATTGTGATGACAGTATGTGATATGGTACATCTTGGTGATGTTATGGTACAATTATTAGAAGCATTATTGGCTATTTTGGTATCTGGTTTGGTTACATGTTATGGTGCATACTTGAAGCTTGGTTTCATCTTGGTAATATTGAGGAGCATGCTTGAGGCATGTGTTTGAGGGTTTTGGTATATGACTTGAAGCACATCATTGGATGCATGGTACATGATTGTTGAGGTATACTTGTTGAGATACATTGTTGGTGAAATTCTTGGTTTATTGGTATATTGGTATATGGCATGATATGGTATATGATTGGTACATAGTATGGTGTTGATGTACATGGTTGATGTGCATGGTTGGAACATGCTATGGTACATGGTATGGTGTTGATGTCCATGTACATGGTTGGTGCATGTTTGATGCATAATTTGGTATAGGTGTTAGTGCATGGTTGATGCACTTGTTGTGGTACAGGTTGTGGTACACGGTTGATGCTTGGTATGGTATAGTTTGATGGCTTGATACATATTATGGTACATGGTTGAGACCCATATCTTGTGATGGTATTGGTACATGCTTGGTAGATTCATGTCTTGGTGATGTTGGACATCTAGTTGAGAGGTGTCCTTGGTATATGATTTATGTGAGAGGATCTAGTTGAGTATCGGTGACAGTGACAGGTTGGACAAGTTGACAATGATAGGTTGGATACAGTGACTGGTTGATTAGTTACAAGTTGATGTTACAATGACAGTTACAGTGGTAGAAAAAGTGGTAGTGACAGCGGCAACGATAGTGGTAGTGATTGTGGTAGTGACAGTTAGTCTACACTTATATTTAAGAGCAATAAGACGAGGCAAGGAAAGGGGGTTGTAGCCTCCTTCCATTTGGTGCCAGAGAATCAAGGAGTTGGAGCTTCGTTCGGGTTAGACCCTAAGAATTAGGTGGTTATATCCACCTTCCTATTGGATTTGAAGAACTTAGGGGGTTGTAGCCTCCTTTTGGTTGGTGCTAGAGAATTAGAGAATTGTATATTCCTTCAGGTTGGAGCCTATAAATAGGGGGTCATAGCCTCCTTTTAGTTGCACCTGGAGAATTAGGAAGTTGGTGCATATGAATGAATTCTTGATATATATATATATATATAAGAAAGCATTATGTGGTTTTCTCCCATTTGGGTTTCCACGCAAATACTGGTGTACTGTGTATTTGATATGATGTTGTTGATGTGATGATGCTTATGATTATATTCTCATGATATATTGAATGCAATCATAGATGATACATTGATGATAAATTGTTGAACATTGTTGATAAAGTGAAAGAATATATATTGTTGTTAAAAGTGGTATAAAGTTCTTATACTGATTGACCCCCACCTCTCAGTATTCCAACAATTGGTATCGGACTGAGGTTCCTTAAAGGAAACAATTTAACCATTGGAAGGTAGATCATGGAGTATAGTATGAATGGAGTACCAATGTTCAATGGTCAAAATGGTCTGGACTATGAGTCATGTAGCAGAAGAATGAAGACATATTTGCAGGAACAAGAATATGATATTTGGTATTCAATTTTTACATGACATAATGGTTCAAAGAAACCAAAGACTGCAACCAAGAAGGAATTGAGCTAGAACAACAAAATAGCAATGGATTTCATCATGGAAAGATTACCTGATTCAATAAAAGACAAAGTGGGAAAATGTTCATCAGCTAAAGAACTCTGGGATAGGCTACATAATCTCTATTTCCCCCCATCATAGATCCAAAGAACGCTAAAGAATATAGAGGTACAGGACAAGAAGAAATATTCTCATCATGTCAGACAGATTCAGAAGAAAAAGATTATGAAGAAGACTGATCCGAGATCTTTTCATCGAAGTGAATTATTAAAGGATTGTATTAAATGAGAATAAATTGAAGTGCACCATAAACAAGGAAAGACTTAATAATAAAGAGACATAAGCATCAAATATGAACACAAAAACTTGATAATAGAGTTCATCCCTGATGGACTACGTCTCTGGGTCCTGCTCTAAGAATTTGGAAAAATACATAAGTATACCTCATTATGGAATTAAGCTACAATTTTTTTTCTCAGATCATAAAAAAGACAACATTGTTGAATTCATGGTGTCAAATTACCCAAAAATGACTGTCTCCATGCCTCAATCTGACTCTGGCACTCCCAGGCCCATGAGAAATATCGTTTCGATTTCTGTGCTTGCAACCTGCAATTAATTCTCTATACTCGCCCCGAAATACGTTCTCGACCGTACCATCAATCTCCCTCTTCCCGTCCATTAGAAAACAATGCATTTAAGTTTAAATGCAGGCATAATGTCCAACAGAGTCGTTTGGCTTAATGGTTGGTGGAGGCTATGTTAAGCCACTTGGTTGGGGAGGTCTCGGGGTCGAGCCTGCGGGCCTCCCCCTTTTGGCCCTTAGTTATATATATATATATATATTTGGTGGTGTATCTTGCTAAGTTTGGAGTACGTCGTTAGATTTGTCAGAGCTAGTTATAATGGAGTTCGACCACCAGATTTGGTGGAACCTCTGCCAAATTTGGTGGGACGACCCTTTTTAAATTTGAAATTTCGGTTATGGGCCCTCATTGGGCATTTTATCACTGCCATGTGGAAGACCATGACTAGGCCACATGGCGACCATTCATTGGCCAACATCACCTACTTACTTAGTCAACCGCCACGTCACCTCCTGCCTAGTTAGCTTGCCATGTCACCTTCCAGGTGGCTTTACAGATGCCACGTTTCTTCCACATCCTATACAGCCTACCACATCCTGTATGGACTTCCACATGGCACTTTTCCATTGGTCCACATAACGACCCAAAAATGCCAAAAATGGGTGACACATGGCAGTGTCTGGTGATGCCACATCATCATGACATGTGTCTTCCTCTATGTGTGCCACGTACCCTGTATGGACACTGACATCATCCATACTAATGCTGACGTCAACAGTACGGATGTTGACTCATCCCTACTAACTGGGCTAGGTTGACCAAAACTTTGACCACGAATATATTTCAATCCGTAACTCCATTTGGTGAACCGTTTACACCGTTGGAAAGATAGTGACACGCCCTTCGCGATGATGCCATTTTTGCTGATTTTTGAGGAATTTGGATTTTTTCCTTTTCTCCACTCGTTGAAGCCATTGTAAGCTTCTTGGTGAACTTATGAGAATTCTGAGTTATCCTTAGGCCTCCTTGGATCCCTTCGGATCATGCCTTCCCACTAAGAGATTATGGACCACCAAAAGCCTTTTTCAATCAACAGGTAAGTGAGGGAAGAGTTCCCTTACTTTGTCTTTCTCTATCCACTTTTTCTTGCTCGGATGTGTTCCCTTTAAGCCCACTCGAAGATAATCGACATCACCTTTTCGTGAAGTCCTCATCCTTCAATCCATGATGATATCTTCCTTTAAATCGTCCAAGTACTCAGGAGCAAACTCATCAATCAAGGGCAATGAAAATTCCTCACCTTGATCCATGATCATGGGAGGATAAAAAAGTTTCAAAATTTCCACATTTACAACTAAGTAAATCTGCATATAAAGTGGATTATCTAGATGAAAATAAGTGGTGTCGCTTTTATCCAAAATAGTGAAGGGTCCATATCGGATAGGCTTGAGTTTATTACCTTCACCCTTGAACTACTCCTTATTGATGTGAAGCCATACTTGGTCTCCAACCTGAAACTGATCATCAACCCTGTGCTTGTCATGTCGAGACTTATACTGTTCTTTAATTTTCTCCAACTGTTCCATGACTGCTTGGTGCACTTGTTGGATCCATTGAATGAACTTATGGGCTCTGTATTCATTTCTTTCTTCATTTGAACCGACATCTTTCCCATACATCAAGGCCAAAGGGACCTTAGGCAAGTATCCAAAACATGTCTCAAATGGCAAACAATGAGTGGATGAATGTAAGGATCAATTGTAAGCATGTTGAATATAGGGTATCTGGTCATCCCACAACTTCGGATGTTTACTGTAGTATCTGGTCATTCATCATTCTCCACAAACTTGTCCAAAATTCTCCAAGGAATCGAGTATCTCTATCCGAGATAATGGACATGGGCAACCCAAAGTGGACCCAAACATATTGAAAGAAGAGATTAGCAGTCTGCTAGCAGTGACACGATTTTTACATGGCATCAAGATACACCTCTTTCTAAACCTATCCACTACTACATACAAGTAGCCATGACCCATTTTCGACATTGGTAAAACCCCTACAAAGTCTATGGAAATACTTTCCCATGGATGAGATAGAACAAGAAGTGGTGAGTACAACCCCAATTTTTTATTAGTGGGCTTACAAGTAGAACACATCACACACCCCTTTACATAATTGGTTACAATTGCTTTTATCTGAGGCCAGTAAAAAAACCTTTGTAGATGAGCCATGGTTTTTCCTACCCCAAAATGCCCAGAAACAAGAGAAGTGTGAGCTTCTTGTATTACATGGACTTGTTCACTTTTAGGAATACATAACTTTCCAACATGGTAGAGTAATTTCTCCTGCAAACGATAGTTCTCCACCTATGCACCATGGGTTAGCTTCTCAAATACATCCTTAAAATCTTCATCAACACCATATTATTCAACATAGCTCTCATGAGATAAAGAAACATTATTCAAAACAATAGAAGCAACAATAGGAGGTCTAGAAAGCATATCAACTACTTTATTACTTGTACCCTTTTTATACTTGATTACAAAATGGAACTATTGAAGAAACCCATCCACTGGTAATGTCGATATTTCTGCATCTTGGTTTGCACTTGGAGATACTATAAGGGTTGGTGATCTGTATGTATGATTGTTTCCTTCCATAACAAGTAATGCTTCCATTTCTTCACACTTTGAACTAATGCACACAACTCTTTATCATATGTAGGATAGTTAACAACAACATGGTTAATTTTTTTAGAGTTGTAACAGATAGGATTACAACACTACATCAATACTACACCCATGGCATCTTTCTCGATCTCAAATGGCTGCTGAAGATTCGAAAATGCTAATACTAGTGTTGTACTGATCTTTTCCTTCAAACTATTTAAGGCCTTTTGTTTCTTTCCTCCCCACTGAAAAGTGTTCTTCACACTGGTCAAGGCATGCAAAGGAGCTGCAATAAATGAGAAGTATGCAATGAATCTCCTCCAGTACTAATGTGCACCCAAAAATCTTCGCATTTAGGTTACATTTTTGGGCTCAGGCCAATTTACAATTACATCAATTTTGGAAGGATCAATTCTCAATTGTGCTCCTCCTACAATATGATCCAAGTATACTAGTGCATTCTTGCCAAACTCACATTTGGACAATTTTACATACAACTTTTCCCTTTGCAAAGTATCCAATACTTGCTTTACATGACGTACATCTTCATCCCAAGTCCCACTAAATATAAGAATTTCATCTAAATACACAATTATAAAGTCATCTAATAATGGCTTGAATACATCATTCATTACACGCATGAAGGTTGTTGGGGCATTACAAAGCCCAAATGGCATAACTAACCATTCAAATAGACCCTGTTTTGTTTTAAAAGAAATTTTCCATGCATCTTGTTCTGCAACCATGATCTGATGGTAACCACTATGCAAATCCAACTTAGTGAAATAAACAACATTCTTTAATTGATCAAGTAAATCATCTATATGAGGAAGAGGGTATCGATTTTTCACCATGATTTTGTTTAAGGCTTGATAATCGATGCACATTCGCCATGTGACATCCTTCTTTGGCACCACCACAATCGGAGAACCGCAAGGAGATGAACTAGGTCTGATGACCCTTCGGTCCAACAAGTCCTATACCTGCTTCTTGATTTCTGTGATCTCTACAATTGACATTCTGTACATGCCCACATTAGGAAGGGGAGAATCTCGTTGAAGATGTATTTCATGTTGGATTTCCCTCTTAGGAGGTAATCCATCTGGTTCCTGAAAGACCTCATCATAATTAGAAACAATATCAATTAATTCTTTCTTATGGAAAGGATCACATCCTTGGAAGGCATTAGATATTCCAACATCCTTTTCTCTTACAACCATGAGTACATATATCTTATTAGTGTTTATGAGTCTTTTCATTTCTTCTGCACTAACAAGTGTTGTATTAACCTTCATGTTGTGGGCTCTAAAAATATATTCCACTCCTCCTTTAGTAAGTTGATATTTGTTCTCATGACGAAAGAAGACTTCTTTTCTATCATAAAGATATGGACTCCCAAACACTATTCCACATATATTAAGTGAAACAACATCCAAATCAACTTCATCAACCAATTTTTAAGCAATAGAAAATCTAATCCTACACTGCTTGGTGACATTAAGTTTTTATTTGTCGCATACCCAACCAAGAGGATAAGGCTTTGGATGTGGTTTTGTTTCAAGACCCATATTTTTGACAAGTGTCTTAGATATTAAGTTAACTTGGGAACCCAAATCAAACAAAGTATCAATATTAGTATGCTTAGATACAACCCTTATGTGAAATAATTCATTCCTGTTTCTTTCATCATCATGAAATTCATTAGTGGAAATTGAACTAGCATGAAGGGAATCTTTACCTTGTACTCCAATTGATGTGATTGTTTCCCCATCTCCTGAATTGGAACCAAGATCTTGTTGCACTGTAGCAATGGTCTTTGTCTTCCCCTTTCCACTAAACTTCTTTGGTTTCTTCTCTGGATGTAGTTTCCAATAGTGCTCATCGTTGTGTCCATTTTGCTTGCAATGAGTGCAATATGGCTTTCCTTCTACCTTCTTTGTAGTGGCGGTCTTTTTGTCCCTCTTTTTAAACTTTCATTTAAACTGATTATGTGGGAACTTAGAGGGTTCTTTCTGGGATCGTCTTGAACATTCTTTCCTCTATTTTCAAGGTGAGTGGCTTGCACAAAAACCTCGTCAAGACTGGTGGGGTTAAACAATAGTAAAGTATGATGAATATAGTTGTGAAGTGCGCCAATATACTTCATTAAAGTTTCATAAGAATCTAACAAAATGTTTAGTGCAAGTGCTTTCTTCCTAAATTCTTCTATGAAACTTTGTACTATTTGACCTTTACTTTGTCTTAAATTTTTCCATTCCATCATTGCTTTATGTAAATAAACCAATGGATAAAATTGCTTCCTTATTGCTGATTTAAATTCCGACCATGAGAAAAGAAGATTACCACACTTACTTCTGTCCTGAAGCTTTATCTCCCACCATACGAGAGAAGTGCCTTCCAACCGAAGAGAGGCCAATTGTAGTTTTACTTCCTCTTCATTAATCTGTTGCACACAACAATATACTTCAACATGTAGGATCCAATTATCAGAGTTTCAGGATTAGCGTCTCCATTAAACATAGGTAAAGCAAATTTTACATCAAGCTTTAATAATGGTTTCTTAAAAGAGGATTTATGACTGGCATTAGAATGATGAGAATGATGAGAGGAAGAATATTTAGAACTCGATGGTGAATATGGAGGATCGGGGGGTCTCCTATAGCCTCTTGATTCATTGAAGCATTTTCATATGCTTGTGCTTCCTTTTTCTTCCATTTCTTATTCATTCTCTTCTCCTAGTCCCCATACATTCGCTTGACTATTTCTAACATGCGATAGAAGACCATATGGAATTGTTTCTCATGTTCATCATGCTCGTCCTCTTCAGCCATTTTCTTCCTTTGGGATGCACGACCAATCTCTGGGTTGAAAGTCTTAAGTGTTCCTTCACCCTGTTTATGATTGGACCTAGTAAGCATTAACACTCAACAATTCAAGTCAATGATTACTGCTCTGATACCAACATGATCCAGGATCTTTTCATCGAAGTGACTTATTAAAGGATTGTATTAAATGAGCATAAATTGAAGTGCACCATAAATAAGGAAAAACTCAATAATAAAGAGACATAAGAATAAAATATGAACACAAAAACTTGATAACGGAGTTTTTCCTTGATGGACTACGCCTCCGGGTCTTGCTCTCAAATGGGTAGGCCTTTTTAATAACTCAACAAAAGAATTTGAAAAAATACATAAGTATACCTCATTTTGGATTTAAGCTACAAAAATTTTGCTCAGATCAGAAAACATAAAGCACCATTGAATTTGTGGCGTTGAATTACCCAAAAATGACTGTCTCCACGCCTCAATCTAACTTTGGCACTCCCAGGCCCATGAGAAATATCATCTCGGTTTCCATGCCTGTAACCTACAATTAATTCTCTGTACTCACCTCAAAATATGTGCCCAACTGTACCGTCAAGCACCCTCTTCCCATCCATTGGAAAAAACAACATTTAATTTTAAAGGCGGGTGGAATATCCAACAAAGCCATTTGTCTCAACGGTTGGTAGAGGCTATGTTAAGGCATTTGGTTGGGAAGGTCCTAGGGTTGAGCCCATGGGCCTCCCCCTTTTGGCTTGTAGTTACAACAATATATATATATATATATGGTGGTGTATCCCACCAAGTTTGGAGTCTGCCATTAAATTTGAATTTTTTGTTATGGGCCCTCATTGGGCAGTTTCCCGTTGCCACGTGGCAGCGCATGACTTGGTCACCTGGCGACCATTCATTGGCCCACGTCACCTATTTACTCAGTCAACCGACACGTCACCTCATGCTTGGTAAGCCTGCCACATCACCTTCCAGGTGGATGTACGAATGCCACATCCTGTACAACCTACCACATGGTTATACAGACTGCCATGTTGCACTTTTCCACAGACCAACTAGAAAATGCCAAAAATGGGTGACATGTGGCAGCTTTTGGTGCTGCCACATCATCATGATGATGTCATCTTGACACATGTCATCCTGTGTATGTGCCATGTACCATGTACAGACGCTGACATCATCTGTACTGATGCTGATGTTAGTAGTATAGATGTTGACTCATCCCTGTTGACTAGGCTAGGTTGACCAAAACTTTGACCGCGAATATATTTCAATTTGTAACTCCATTTGATGAACTTTTTATGTCATTGGAAAGGTTTAGACATGCTCTTCACGATGATGCCAATTTTGCTGAGTTTTGAGCACTTTGAATTTTTTCCTTTTCTCCACTTGTTGAGGCCATTTTGAGCTTCCTGGTGAACTTCTGAGAATTCTTAGTTATCCTTAGGCCTCCTTGGATCCCTTCAGATCAAAGACACAATAGATATTGAAGCAAGACTAGCCAGTGTTTTAGATGAACTAAAAAAAGAAAGAGAAGAAAGCAAATCACTTGTGAAAGAATTTATCAGCCTAAATAAAGGTTTTCAAAGTTTCGAAAAATCCCCAAAAGTCATCGTGGAACTAAAAGCTCAGCTAGAAGAAGCCAGAAAGATTGAAAAATAATGAAAAGGTCATATGGAAGAAAAATAGTGTTTACAAGTCGAGATAGCAACAGTAAGAAAGGAATTAATGGAAGAGAAGTAGTGTTTGGAAGCCGGAAGAAAGGAAGCAGAGAAAAGAGAAAATATTTTGATAGATCATCTTAAAGAAAGAATAGAGGATTTAAATCAACTTGAAGCAGAATTTGGTCAATAAGAAAGAAGACTTGAAAATGAAATCATCTCCTTGAATATACAATTAGAAGAAGTAAAATGAACAAAAGAATCCATGAAGAGTCGTATGATGAAGAAAGAAGAAGAGGTTGAAAAACTTGAAGAAGAAGTTGTCACATTGAGAGCAAAAATCGTCAATCTTAGCAAGAAATTTGAAGAGACAAAAACATCCACATCATCAATAGAGAACGTTGAAGAGAAGTCCTCCAGGTCGCTAGAAAAGTAGACTGAGGAAAATAGTAAGATTTATGCAGAAGGAATCAAAGGAAAGAATCATGGTAAAAAAGAATTGAAGAAGAATATGTATAATAATGATACATCTTCAAGAAACCCCTTCATGCTCAAGCCACAAAGAAGATTCAATCATGATCATGATAATCCAAGGCAAGAATTCAGAAGGACTGCACCACAAAGAAGATCATTCACTCCTAGGTATGTGAATTTTCTTTATGGTCATTGTTTTTATTGTACTAACTTTGGACATAAGGTTGCATATTACAAGGCTTATGGAAGAAATGTTCAAATAAGAAATGCTTATGTGGACCCACATAAAATTGAATGTTACAAGTGCCATAACTATGGAAACATAGCTTGTGATTGTAGAATCATGATGGATACTTCTTTGAGAAAGAAACATTGATATCAGATATAAGAAGGCTTGGAAAAGAAAATAAGAACATGCAAAGGAAGATCAGATGATTGAAGGACACCCATAAGTCATACTCTCAGGATTGATGATAGTACGAGATGAAGATAAATCTACAGGGAAAAAGGAAGATGTCAGATACATGAAGGTTTGGAGAAGAGATGAAAAACCAAAAGAACAAGTGAATAAATACCAGGTCCCAAATATCACAGAATTTGTAGTAGTACGATAAAGAAAAGAAGAACATGTGAATAAATAACAAACTCAAAAGATTGTACTTTTAGGAATTGTAGTGCAAAATCAATCCACGAGAAGAAAGGAAGAATCCAGAGTTCATAAAGATGATGAGTCTACAGACGAAGAGGAAGATTAATTCACATAAGAGTGGGTATTTTTCTGAGCCATCTAGTTTGGAGACTCCTAGTAAATATGAATATTGAAAAGGGGGAGTCAGTGCAGTAGCTACTGCAAATAAGAGAACCATCTTTCAAGCCGTAAGAAGTGATTATAGAGAAAGATTCAAAGAAGTCAGATAGAATACGTACAGAGTAACACATTGATCGGTTAACAAGCAGTGTTCCCACAGAGGTGTTAGTTCGTAGTTACACAGGCATAAGTTTATGATTGTACTTAGGCAGAGATATCTTCAGTAAAAGCTGTTCCAGACATGCAGAGTTTGGTTTGCAGATAGAGAAGATCAGTGGACATATTTGTTTTAGTATGATAAACAGAAACATGTGATGATCCATTGTATCATATTGAGGTGAAGCCTTCATAATAGTTCAGTGACAGATGAATCAATGTTGTGGATAGTTGAGTAGCATGGTTATGAACAATTTGTGACATATGGACAAAGATAGATTCATAATATGCTTAGCACATACAAGAAACATAGGTTAGATGCATAGAAACATATTTACAATTGGAATTAGTGGAATCAGTTAGTCACAAAAAGGAAAATTAGTGAAAGGTAGAACAAAATAGGGAAACAAAAACTGTCAGTAGAAGCTATATCATCAGAAGGAAACCGTTGAATAGTGTGGTGAAGTGAACATGACAAGTGATTGAAGAAATCAAGTAATGAATGTTTTTTATATATGTCAGTGAATTTCAAGAGGAAGAACCAATGGATAATAAGAAGCACTAGAAGAGAGGAAAGGAAACATATAAAGGTAGCCCTACATCGATCTACATAACATCATGCAGAGAATTCAAGTCATGAGAGAGAGAGAGATCCAGAAAGGAAGATTACTAGCATAAAAACAATGAGACATACCCACAAGGGGAGATATTCTTTTACCCATGATTGATTACAAAATGTATAGTGATAAGATGAGATGTATCGACAGGGGGAGTTACCCTTTTGGTCAAAAAGGGAGAGAAAGAACAAAGGCATGAAGGGAAGGGGAGCAACCCCAAGGAGAGATACCCTTTTATGTTGATGTCAAATGGGGAGATATAGAAACATTGAGGAAGGAGTGATGGTCACATGGGGAGCATGAGAATGAGCGTTGTCATGTCTAAGTTTTTATACCAATGTTGGTGTTTCCATCAATGCCAAAGGGGGATTTTGTTGGAAAGTTGGTTTGGATAGTTGGTTGTCATTGATGTCAACCCTTGGAGAGGTCCAGATATGTGGACGCGATGTTGGATAATTTATTGACATTTGTATGATCGAGATTGATGGTGAGATAGTTGAGTGCATTTGAAGAAGCCTACATTAAGACCCAGAGGTGTGGCTATGGAACCTGAATTTTGTTGAGGAATATGGACATAAAGGATAGTGAAAATGCAGGTAAGATACTCATAGATGGATATTAATCATCATGTTGTTTTCGGTGATATGTGGAACGCCACATGGTTCCTCGCAGTTAACGAGATATCGCCTTGTAAAGTTGGAAGCCCTAAAGAATGGTTAAGAAGAACCTAGTTGGTTATAGTCTTGGTGAAAGGGTAAAGTGGTTGTAACAAGAAACCCCTAAAATAAGGAAAGAGGTTACTATGAAAAAGTATATAAACAACTTAAGGAGTCTCTTGTAAACAGACACTTACATTGAATATTTATCTTATGAATTTTATGGTTTATCTCTTTATTGACAAATATGGGGTTGAATCTAACGTATGAAGTCTGAGGCAACGAAGGTTTCAAGGAGAGAAAGTTTCAAGGTTGCAGAAAACTGGCAACCCTAGTTTTTTGAGGTTATACATGGGCTGTAGAATGACATGTCACGTACATACATGAGCTGAAGCAGGACAGGTCACATACATCCGCGAGATGAAGAAAGACATGTCACGTACACATGTGGGTCACAATGATAGAGAAGTGTGGACAGCCACGATTTGTAGTGGAGGAAATCACGTATACACATGATTAGTAGAAGAGCAAGTCACGCATATGTAAAAGGACTTGTGAAAGGTTGTGAAGGGATGTTGGCACCAGGTTGCTGAAGACTGTGGAAGTGTTACATGTCATTTTACAGTACAAGAAGTCAGCTACAATATCATAGGTAAGTTTTAAGGGTTACGGTTATGATGTTATGGTACATGCATGGTGATGATAGTATTTGATATGGTACATATTGGTGATGTTATGGTACATTGATTAGAAGCATTGTTGGCTATCTTGGTATCTGGTTTGGTTACATGTAATGGTGATACTTGAGGCTTGGTCGCATTTTGGTAATATTGAGGAGCATGCTAGAGGCATGTGTTTGAGGATTTTGGTATATGAATTGAGGCACATCATTGGATGCATCGTACATGCTTGTTGTGGTATAATTTTTGAGATACATTGCTGGTGCAATTCTTGGTTTATTGGTATATTGATATATTGCATGATAAGGTATATGATTGGTCCATAGTATGGTGTTGATGTACATGATTAATATACATGGTTGATATGCATGGTTGGCACATGGTATGGTGTTGATGTGCATGTACATGGTTGGTGCATGGTTGATACACAATTTGGTATTGGTGTTGGTGCATGGTTGATGTACTTGTTGTGGTACAGGTTGTGGTACACATTTGATGCTTGGTATGGTACAGGTTTATGGTTTGGTACATGCTATGGTACATGATTGAGACACGTATCTCGTGATGTTATTGGTACATGCTTGGTAGAGTCATACATTGGTGTTGTTGGACATCTAGTTGAGAGGTGTCCATGGCATATGATTCATGTGAGAGGATCTAGTTGAGTATTGGTGATAATGAAAGGTTGGACAGGTTGATAGTGATAGCTTGACAGGTTACAAAATGATGTGACAGTGGTAGTGATAGTGGAAAAGACGGTGGCAATGACATTGGCAGAGATGGTTGTAGTGACAGTGGCAGTGATTGTGGTAGTGACAATTAGTCTACACTTATATTTCAGGAAGGAGGGATGGGGAAATGAAAGGGGGTTTTATCCTCCTTCTGGTTTGAGTCAAAGAATCAGGGAGTTGGAGCTTCCTTTAGGTTGGAGCCTAAGAACTAGGTGGTTGTAACCACCTTCATGTTGGAGTCGAAGAACTGAGGGGGTTGTAGCCTCCTTCTGGTTGGAGCCATAGAATTCAGGGAGTTGTAGCTTCCTTCAGGTTGGAGCCTTTAAATAGGGGGTCATAGCATCCTTCTAGTTGCAGCTGGAGAATGGGGAAGTCGGTGCTTCCAATAAATGATTTCTTGATATATATAAAAAATCATTATGCGGTTTTATCCCATTTGGGTTTTGTTATAACCCTAAATTTCTCTACACATGCATACCTGGCCCTTGGCCCTCTTACTTTCATTTGTTTCAAAAGTACTACTGAGTTGCTCTTCTAAAAAACCAATTTCTTGAAGATGTACACTCCCTGCACCAATACTTCCCATGTACATATTCTTGTTGCACCACTACAACTCACGTACATACGCATGATGTACCATTACATCTCGTGTATACTTGCAAAAGTTGCAAGGAATTTGTTGAGATTACGGGCTATGGGGTAGTTTCCCAACTAATCCACCACCTATAGCCTGTCACCCAACCAAATAACCATCCTTTTGTCATACAAAAGGAGGTGTTGGGGTCTCATTTTACATATAGACATAAGAAAAATGAAACTCTGCCCGTTTCACATCCCCTCCTTGCCCAAGTTATTGCAACCCTTTTGTGAGAATTGCCTCAACATTTCCCCATTAGCCCTTCTTCCTCCATCAAAACCCATTCACTTCCCAAGAAGAGATTAATCATTAGAAGGTTGAGAGGAGAAGGCATACAAAGGTGCACTTAGATCTTGGTGAAGAGGATCTCGAACCAGGTTCATGGAGCGGTAGTCGACTTTGATTGTAAAGGTATAATCATTGAGTTATTAATAAAAGAATTAATTTTCCTATCCCAAATCATGGTGTACAGAATGCTTTTATTGGTTTATGTTTTGACATTCTAACATCTAACCCTAATTTGTATATGAAGTAACATGCTTATTGTTTTCTGTTTGTCTATCTTTGAATGCAGGTCATCCCTGGGAGGAGGTGTGCAGTCAACAAAACTTTCAAGTGCGAGGGGATCATCACCGGATGTAGAGTAGAGTTATAGTTACCCAAATTCCGTCATCTTTTCTTTTATTGTATAATTTTCGGTATGTTTGGGGTAGTTTAGAGAAGTAGTTGAGTTTTAGATGGTTAATTGATCTTCCTACATTTTGAACCCTGGTGTAGTCATAGGGGGGTTTTTCCCACTAGCAGAACTAGCTACCATACTGGGGAAGCCTCTAGGGTTTTTTAGGGGATTTTGGGTTGTCTTATTGGTTTTTCTGCCTTTCGAGTTTTTGTTGAGTCTTTTGATTCTTTTAAGGGATTATGGTCACCTTTAGGTGCCATACCAGTTCTCCCTACCCTATAAGACTGTATATTTTCTTTATTTTTTAAGGAAGTAAAGAGGTGTATGCGCCCTGCTTTGGGTCAGCCCGCGTACATACGCGCCCTGCTCAGTATACAACCCACGTACATATGTATACTGTTGAAGAAATAGTAGTGTACCTGGTTCAAGATTTTTTTTTTGAAAAAAGAGGTAGCCAAACTCTTTCCTGATTGAGGTTTATACTTCTCAGGGTTTCTTGATATAGTTCAAAGTCTCTATTTTTACAGCCACACCTTGGGTTATATTTTAGTTTACTTGTCTTTTTGAAGTTTCTTGTGTTTAATTATGAAAGGGTTTTAAGCGAGTCTTTTGAATGATTGATCTACCTACTTGGTTTGTTTAGTGATTCCCTATGATCTGCAGTAGGCCAAATATTTGTTTCAGTCTTGTCTTGTTGTTCTTTTTACCCCTTTCATTTTCTTTGAAAAAGAGAAAAAAAGGTTTTATTTCAGTTTTTTCTGTTTGAAGCAATTTAAAAAAAAAAGATTTCTCATTTTCAGTTTGGTAAAGTAGTTGGAGTTAGTTATTTTACTAGAAAGGAAAAATAGTTCATTTTTAAGTTCTTTACTGATTTCTTGAAACTTAAGTAGCTTGTAGTCAAGAGAAGTTTCATTTTAGGTCTTCTTTTCAAAGATCTTGAAAAAGTTAGTTAAAGAAAAGTTGGTTACAAAGAGTTAGTTGTAAATATTTACTTTTGACTAGAAGTATTTTTTCTTTCAAGTTCTCCTCTTTTTGTCTCTCATAACATCACTAGTTTCATCGCCATATCCTTTGAGTTAATCAAGCCATTAAAATGAACACTAAATCTAAAATTAATTAGACTTTTTATGTTTGTAGGGTCAACTAACTAGTTTAGGGTTAAGGCCTTGAATCAAGTTGGAGAGGAAACTCTTCAAGGACGTTAAAAAAACATCGGAGTCAGAGCTAGGGAGTGTTAAAGTCCAGTGACGTGAAAGTTATCTGGGACCCCCCTCTAACACAAGTGCTAAACACGAGGTCACATGAAGAAAGGCAACGAAGATACCCCCTCCAAAGCTAGACTAAATGTAGTGGGGAACACATTTTGAGGATCTGTCATGGGAATTCTACCGAATGCATTTTTCTACGGTGCTTCGTGGACCTCAAATCCGTTCAAGATCCTTTGTTGTCTTTCGGAACACTTTCTTTTGATACCATTGATAGGTTTTTTACTTGTTATCCTACTTATTGTGATTTGCTCGACTGTCGATTGTACCGGCCTCGTGATTGTTTGCGAGCTAGAAACTTAGTTTCTCATTTTCTAGGGACTTACACGGGTGATTGCGGGGGTATAAAGAGGTACCTGGGGAAGACGTCGGATCACTTTTTTCAGAGTATACCTGGAGGTTTCTTGTATGTTCAACTTGCACTTACACCGGTTCATTTCTCTAGTGTTGATTGGTGTAGTTGTCCTTCCAACTAGATAGTCGTCTGCTTGATTTTCCTTTAGGATATTTTAGCATTTGCTCCGTGCTCCCTAGTTTTCCATAGTGAGTTAGTCAGTCATTTCTTTGGGTCTCTGGCCTAAGGTGGTAGACTGCCCACTCCACTGGTCATGAGGACTTTTTGGTCTTCCACTTAGAAACATGGAGCCGCCTCTCTATAGGCATTGCTTTTATAACACTGGTTCGTTGGAGTCAGCATGTGAGAATTTTATGGACTTGAACGATCCTGCAAGGGGAGAACTTGTGCATAATATCTTCATGGCTAAATTTCCCAATGATACCAACCAAGGAACCCCTTTGCAAGGGGATTCTTGTGCTTTTCGTTTCTTCAGAAATGTTGGTGTCCCTTTGATGGCCACTTTGTACATTCCTGGGTTGAATGTGGGATTATTGGTTTGGTTGGGTACCATTCCAAATGTCCCTAATGCTCTTGACACTTCTCAGTTAAGAAATTTATGTCATGGGCATCATGTTGATGTTCCTTCTTCAGCAATGTCTTCTCCTCTTCCTTCTCACGTCTTTGGCTAAAGTATTGCTACTAGTAATTGAAAGTTTAAACGAAATGGAAAGAGGAAGAATAGGAAGAAGAAATCACCAACCTCTGTGAGTCATGTTGGAGATAGTTCGTCAACCTCTACAAGTCATGTTGAAGACCAACACCCAGCCTCTGCAAGTCATGCTGGGGGTATGAACTTAGTCCCTGCAAGTCATATTAGAGTTCAATCACCAACCTTTGCTAGTCATGTTGGAGATAGTTCCTCAACCTCTGCAAGTCATGTTGAAGATCAACACCCAACTTCTACAAGTCATGTTGGGGGAAAAGGTCCAGTCACTACTAGTCATACTGACGATAGGTTTGTAGCCTCTGTGAGTCATGTTATTGACCCATCACCAACCTCTACAAGTCATGTTGGAGATGTGCAACCAACCACTGCTAGTCATGCTGGGGGCATTGATTCTATTGAGAAACCTATATAGATAGGACGTAAGCCTAAGTTCCCTTGTAATCTTTGCAAGGGAGATCACCATACTCATCTATGCCTTGGCATTCCAGAGGTACAAAGATTGTGGTCCCTGTTTTCAATCTCTTCTGATTCTTAGTCTTATGAGGTTTCCTCACAATATATTCAACCTTTGGTTGATGAAATGGTCATGCCGATGCAATCTTCGGCTGATACCACTCCTCTTTTGGGGGCTGATGTGCTTGTAGACCATGTTGTCTCACAACCTATTCAACTAGTGGTTGAGAAAGTGGTCATGCCAATGCAGTCTTCGGTTGATCACACTCTTCTCTTGGAGAGTATCGAGTCTACCAAAGTGGTCACGCCGATACAATATTTCATTGATCCCACTCTTCACTTGTGGAGTGATGTGCCTACCGACTATGTTTTTAGCATTTCCAGTTCAGTATTTTTAGAACAAGGGGGCATTCCGCTCGCTTCAAGCACACCCCCTCCAAGTCCTAGGATGGTTTCCTTTGATTGGAATGACCTTGTTGAGCCTCACCTTCCTTCTTCTACACCTTTTCAAATAAGGGTCGAAGTTAATTCAACAAAAAATTATCGATGTATTGTGGATGAAGGAGCCTCTGCAAGTATTTTATCCTCCTTGATTTGGCAAGATTTGGGTTCTCCTGAGATTGTGTCTACATCACATGAGCTATTGGATTTTGACAGATGTCCTAGTGAATATTTGGGGATTCTTCCTCAGTTGCCTATCTTGTTAGGTGGGAAGACTATCCTTTTCAATGTTATAGTGGTGCAAGGCCCATTATATTTTAATATTCTTCTCGAGCTTGATTATGTATATGCTATGAATGCTATGGTGTATACTCTTTTCCAGGTGATGTATTTCCCTCATACTGGAAGCATTTTCGCTATCGACCAGCTGGCATCTGATAAACACCATCCTAATTTGGAGTTAGTTTAGGTTGTCCCTTTATATGTTCCTAGTGTCCGTGTAGACTCTACCCCACCATGGGTTAATTATGTAGCGTCTTATCCTCAGTGTTCAATTGCTTCTGAGAAGGAACTTTTTCATCATGTTTTCCTTCTCGAGACTTGGTCTCGAAAATTGATCCGTTGGTTTATCCAATGGAGGCATGGGAGCCCTTGCTTCCCCATTTTAGTCTGATTGATCTTGAGTCTCTTGTTGAGTCTGATCTCACTATTTGTATATCCTCAAGCCCTTGTGCTTGTGATTCTTTGCTGATAGAATTTGTCGATCTCGGCCAAAACCTCCATCATCATATGGAATATGGTCAGTTTACTTCTCCCTTCAAGACTGTCAACCCTCCTCATTCGTGTGATTTCTCGGATATTGGATTGCCTTCTGATGAGGCTATCCTTGAAGTGATGACTACGATTTACATACCATGGGAATACTTACACCGTGCATTGTGTTTTCTTCCCTTTTGGTAGACTTTCTAGGTTGACTATTGAAGAGATTATTGGCCTCACCCTTGAGACCCCTAAAATGAATGCGCTTTGTTGTCTTTCAGGCTTGCTTTGAAATCTGAAAGCAACATCCGACGAGACTGCCGTTATGCTTTTTGATCCTGTCTAGATTAACTGAGAAAAGTGACCTTCTGGAGTCTTATTTAAGCCCTTTTCAGACTCTCTAAACATGAAAAGATTGTTGAGCGATCTTGTTTCCCTTAATGCTCACCAAAATCAAATTGAAGGCACGTTCGTCTGGCGGTATTTTACCACTTTTTCGGTCTGGATAGTCAATTGTATGAATAAAGGTATACTCTAGGAACTGTGGTTCTCTAGAAGAGTATTCTCAGGCATAAGTTTAACCCTTTTTCAGGCCTGATGGACTAAATTTACAAAAAAGGAACATTCTTCTTGGTTTTGGTTTATCAATTTTTTCGGGTCTTGGAGATTACTTACAAAAAAGGAACCCCCACAAAGTCCATAGTTAAGCTCTTTTCAGACTCCCTAAAATTGAAAAGATCGCCGAGTGACCTTGTTCCTTCACACTTGTTAAATTGGTCTAGAAGAACATCTACTGGCACAAGTTTAACTCTTTTTCCGGCCTGTAGATTATGGAGGAAAAAGGTACGCCTCAGGACATTCGTTTCATTGGGAGAGTTCTCCTCATTAAATTTTACACTTTTTCGGGCTGAAGAGACTAAATACAGAAAAAGGGAGTGAGTCCATAGTTAATCTCTTTTCAGACTCCTTAAAATTGAAAAGTTTGCCGAGTGATCTTGTCTTTTTCACACTCGTTAAAATGGTTTTAAATAGACATCTTTTCAGTGCCATTTTACCTCTTTTTCGAACTGACTAGACTATCTCCTAAAAAGGTACTCCTTGGAGTCTTCTTTTACGGTGTTTTAGACTCTCTAAACGTGAAAAAACTATCGAGATTTCCTTCTATGGGCTCGTTAAAAATACATTGAAGGGGGTTTCATTGTGTCTTGTTAATCACATTTGCATATCTACGTCTTTGGACTAATGTCGGCTCCATGTTTCTCTCAACTGAACCTTTGAAGCATGCCTTATATGCAAGCCTTGTATCACTTTGCCTCTGCGACATGACACCTTGACCCATGGAGGAATTTCCCTGAGTGTCCTTTTCCTGCACATGTCTCTTTTCTCTAAGCATTAGTGTGTTCCTTGCGCTTGGAACTAGTATGATTTCTTATGACACACGTTCCTCCTTTGTAACGTAGCATTATTTTATTGTTTTTCAATCTCTCTTAAAAATTGAAAAAGACAAAAAAATAAAAAAACCCAAAAAGAGGGGATGGGAAATATATATTCTTTTTTGGTAGCATAATGATCCTCCCTTGGACAAATCACATCCTTCTGTTTGTTCGTCAAGCATTGGGATCTAATATGACCTTCTAAATTTGTTCTCGCTACATAGATTTATGTCCTCCTCCGTTTGATTACTCTTCCAAACACATGGAGAGTTTGTGTTGCCTCCTGCATTGTGAACTTATGTCAATGTCATGCTGCCTGAGTTTGATCATCTTTCGTGATTTTTTCCAAGAGAAGTTTCACCCAACATGATTCGACCTTTCTACAATTTTTCTCTTGACCTCATGACCCGGCCATCCCGAAAGTCTAATCAAGTTTTGATTCAAAATCAACGAAGTTCTCTGCCTGATCATTGAGATCCTCTTGTATTTTCTCGAAGAGCCGTCAAAGACCTCTGGGTAGTGAATTCATACACTCACATTGTAATCCTACCCGAGTTTTGAAGATCTTGAAGTTGTTTCTCGAGCTATGGAGACCTCATCTCCATCAATTGGGCGTTATTGGATTCTTCAAGATGGATACTAAACTTGTATATCTTTGATTTTGAGATGTAGATCCGCTGTGTGTTGCTAGCGACTACACTTTATATAGTTATATGACATGGATCTACAGTGTATTTGATTGGAATCCATGATTTATTTCATCCCGAGAATGGGTATGCCCACCTCAGAGAGACAATTGTTATTTTATAGATGGCACCTCTCGAACTATGGTCCCAGGCTCACTTGTTTCATACATTGGTGAATATTTTGTAATGCATTTCGGCCATCAGATGCTCTTTTGACTTCACACATTAGGGGGCATCTATTATAACCCTAAATTTCTCTACACATGCATACCTGGTGTTTGGCCCTCTTACTTGCATTTTTTTCCAAAGCACCACTGAGTTGCTCTTCTAAAAAACCAATTTTTTGAAGATGTACGTTCCTTGCACCAATACTACCCACGTACATACACTTGCTGCACCATTACAGCTTGCATACATACAGGTGCTTGTTGGATCATGTTGTCATTGATGCCAATGGTTTGATTAATTGATGTTATTGATTGATGTCAAGTGATGGATTGATTGATAGGCTTGATTGATTGATGATGGATGAACAATGTATATGATGCATTATCCTTGATGAGAATGATAGATGTCAAGTGGAAACCAATTGATGAAGATGGATCAATAAGTTATCTTTGATATGATGCATAGATGAAGATGGATCAATGAGTTTTCATTGATATGATGAAGATGGATCAATGAGTTGTCATTGATACATGATGCCTAGTTGGAAAAATGTATAAATGACTCACTATTGTCTTATCACGATTGATAAGGTGCACAAATGGATGAACTCCAAACTGGTCCCCTTATGGTGAAATCCCTCATAGGAAGACTCTTTGCAGATTGAGTTATCCTAGAATAATGGTTGGAGGACCCATGCATGTATGTGGAATAATGAGATGAAGATAAATGAATTTGTTGGTGAAACTATCCTAGATGGATAGTTCTTTTCATTCCATTTCTGATGGTATGTGGAATGTCACATAACTCCTCATGGTTTGAGAGTTATGGCCTTACGAAGTTGGAGGACCCCCATATGAAGGCTTGAAGCCCCCAAGGTCAAAGAAGTCAAAGTGACCTAAAATAAGAAATCATTATTTAAATGATAAAGTAAAGTGACAAATTCAAGGTGGATTATTTAAATAATAAAGAGAAGTGACAAAATCAAGAAAAATGATTTAAATGAAAAAGTAAGGTGATAAAATCAAGAAGGAATATTTAAATGATAAAGTATTGGAGAACTTTCTATTAATGGAAAGTGGTTAACCCTAAAATAAGGAAAATAGGTTAAGAAACCTAAAAATGAGTAAAGTGACCTAGAGGATGAAAGTATAAATAAGATAGCTATGGAATCTTGTAAATCATCCTTTTGGTGGATCAATGGAGAGCTTCTTGTGAGATTATCTTGTGGAGTATTGATGGAGAGCTTCTTGTGAGAGAATATTTGGTGTGGATCTCTTGAGCATGATTGAAGATCTATTCTGAGAAAGAGAGTGAGTGGAAGATCTCATGGATGCATCAAAGTTTCGGAAATATCAGAGATCTTGACAGAAAAAGTCTCAGAGCTTCAAAAACCCTATTTTTTGAGGCATACACGGGCTGTCTATGTATAGGGTGTGTATACATTGAAGGTATATGCGGGCTGGCTGTGTATAGGGTGAGTATGTATGTGGGCTATATGAGGACAGGGAGACTACAGTGGATGGAATAATGAAGAATTGTGTTTGAGCTGGTGCTAAGCTCTTGGATGATGATGCAAGTTCTAGATCTGCATTCTATGGCTTCAGATCTATCACTGAGACATTGGTATGGTTACATTATTGTCTTGATGGATACTATTGTTTGATGTGTTGTGAATTCTTAGGGAATTCTTGGTATGACTTCTATGATGTGGTTTAGTTTGGTTGATTTGATTGATGGAGTGAGCAATACTCTTTTGATTCAATGGTGACATGATTGTTGTGGCATACTAGTTGTTTATACATGATTGAGATAGCATTCATATTGATTTATTGTGGAGCATGAACAAGCTATTGGAGAGCTTGGATGTTTTGTGACTAGATGGTGGTCAGTTTGGACAGTCAGAGATAGAAGAGAATGATATATTTGTTGCAGAGTATTTGAGTTGATTTTGAAGAACAAACCCTAAGAAGCTTAGAAGGTATATGCAGGTTGTTGTATACACTGGCTGTGTGCATATGCGGGCTGTAGTGAGCCAGAGAGTGTACACACGCGGGCTGCACTATTGACAACTTGCATACTTGTTGATAGATTGATATTTGTTGAGTATTGTTGCCTCATCTCAGTTGGTGCTGAGTATGTAAGCTGAGTCTTTCATAATAGAGTTGGTGCTCTTATAGAGTTGTACTCTATTCAGTTGTTGTTGATAAACCCCAGATTGTTGTCCATAATACATCTTGTGTTCTTTGTGTTCATTGTGGTGATGACTTGTTGATGATATATTTCTAATATATGTTGTTGATATATGCTCACATCTAATTGGTTATAAATGACAACAATCGATAATGAGTAAATGTTGAATGTTAACTAAGAAGTTTTGTGAAAGAGGGAAGTTTTGGTAAAAAGAGCCCCACACTCATTCACCCCCCCTCTAAGTGTGGTAGGTGTGTCCAACAATGCTGCACCATTACAACCTGTGTATACCTGCAAAAGTTGCAAAAAATAAAAAGTTGCAAGGAATTCGTTGAGATTACGAGCTATTGGGTAGTTTCCCAACTAATCCACCGCCTGTGGCTTGTCACCCAACCGAATAACCATCCTTTTGTCATATAAAAGGAGTTTTTGGGGTCTCATTTTACATCTAGACATAAGAAAAATGAAACTCTACCCGTTTCACATCCCCTCCTTGCCCAAGTTATTGTAGCCCTTTTGTGAGAATTGCCTCAACATTTCCCCATTATCTCTTCTTCCTCAATCAGAACCCATGCACTTCCCAGGAAGAGATCAGAAGGTTGAGAGGATAAGCCATACAAATGTGCACTTGGATATTGGTGAAGACGATCTTGGACTAGGTTCGCAGAGCAGTAGCTGGCTTTGTTTGTAAAGGTACAATTATTGAGTTATTAATAAAATAATTACTTTTCATGTCCCAAATCATGGTGTACTGAATGCTTTTATTGATTTATGTTTTGAAATTCTAACATATAACCCTAATTTGTATATGAAATAACATGTTTTTAGTTTTATGTTTGTCTATCTTTGAATGCAGGTCATCCCCGGGAGGAGGTGTACAGTCAACAAAACTTTCAAGCACGAGGGGATCATCAACTGACGCGGAGTAGAGGTATAGTTACCCAATCTCCCTCATCTTTTCTTTTCTTGTATAAGTTTCAGTATGTTTGGGGTAGTTTAGAGAAGTAGTTGACTTTTAGATGATTAATTGATCTTCCTACATTCTGAACCCTAGTGTAGTCATAGGGGTTTTTTCCTGCTAGCAGGTTTCCACGTAAATACTGGTGTACTGTGTATTTGATATGATTTTGTTGATGCGATGATGCTTATGATTATATGCTCATGATATATTGAATGCAATCATAGATGATACATTGATGATAAACTTTTGAACATTGTTGATAAAGTGAAACAATATATATTGTTGTTAAAAGTGGTATAAAGCGCTCATACTGATTCACCCCACCCTCTCAGTATTCCAACGGAAAGAAGATCTTTGTATTCATATTTCATAATCCCTACCTCTTTCATTCTAACTCAAATGATCTTGTTTCGTTCTCTTTAGCTTCGATGCTTCTTCTGATGCTGCTTCTTCTCATTTTGTTGCATGTCAAACAATATTTGTTATACCAAAACAACGTCGATAGAACATAAACATATAACATGGAGAAAATTGTATGCTAGTAAGATGCCAAAGGGGACAATTTAGCTATAATTATATTTTCCAAAATATTTTTGAAAATAGCTAAAGAGGACAATTTCAAGTGAAAAAATTTAGTTTCTTTGGTTCAAAGCTATAGTATCATTATATTTTTCTCATCTAACTATGGAATTGTAATTTTGTTGGTGAAAATTTCTAGGCTATGATGGCTTGGAGATTAGTTTCTTAGGTTTTATTGGTTATGTTTTTATTTCCTCCGGTTCAAATCTATAGTATTGTGGTCCAAACTTCTTGTTTTTTGTTAGTTTTGGTTTTGTTGTCAAAGAGAATAAAAAATGGAACTAGATTGGTTCAAATTTTAGCATCGTGGAAATTAGTGTCTTAGGTTTTCTGTTATCAAAAGCTATATATATATAACAATAAGTGGATCTTAAATATATATGTATATAATATAGTTGTAGTATCATTATACATATTTGTTGTGAGTATGTCGGGTCTAGATTACTGGCATATTAGATTCTTTGGTCGACTAAATTGCCTATTGTGTGAATGTTTTGGGTTCCAGTAATTCTACCTATCCTTGTTGATTTATCCAAGTTTTGGAGTTCATTGGCTATGTTTTTAGTTTCTTTAGGTCAAAGATATAGTATTATTATGTTTGTCTCATCCAACCATGGAACTCTAGCTTTGTTGGTGCAAAGTGCTATAGGTTGAGATGACTGTGATTACCCTAGTGCTAGCTT